>PVIC010021034.1:0-28924 GCA_004025085.1 Thryonomys swinderianus | reverse complement strand
AAAGAGCTGAGCCTGAGCACTTATGTTAGTTCTGTAGGAAGTGAGACAGATTGGAGAAGGAGCTTGGATATGGGAAGAAATAAACTGAGGTGTCTGAGACCCGGTTGGAGTAGATTGTAATTTTATCTTCTTTCCATCCTCCAGTTTTTCTCCTTTTAGAGCCTTCTCAGTTCAGGAGGTCGGTGTCAGGCTAGCAGCAGGGTCACAGCCGCTTGCTCTGACCTGGGCATTCATGTCCTCAGTCCTGGTGTCTGTCCCAGAGCGAAGCTGAGAGCTCATCACAGGGCCTTTGAGAAATCTGCTCCCTCTCCACTCCTCCCGAACTTTCCCTGACTCCCTCAGTCTGGGCAAGCCACTCTCCAGGGGCCTGCACAGAACGACGCCTCTGTGTCTCGGGCTTTGTCTCCCCTGCAGTGAGGTGATACTGTCAAAGGACTCTGCGCAGTGAAATAAAACTCAGCCCAAAGCTGCAGACAACTTGTGCGCCTGCAAGACACGAGTGTCAGGGCGGCCTCAGAAAACCGCCAAGGTGCGTCCCTGGGTCTCACACCATCCCCCACTCCACTTCCCAAATGGGTGGCTCCAAGCATCTCAGCCTCGGATGACAGTACCAGGTGGAAGGGGCTGCGTACAAAGCAAAATGAGAAATACTCAGTGTGGAACATGAGAGATGGTTCTATCCTAAGAGGAGATGATGAGAGAGGTTGACTTCCCATGGTCCTGAGACTTACATGTCAGATGAGAACTAAGATCCCAGACCACATTTCCAGAGAGTAAGCCCCTCAGCCTCTACAAGGACAGCAGACAACACAATGCGCCCAGTTCTCCTCCCCCCCTAGCATGTGGAGGTCATCTATCCAAGCAGTGGTTCAGCAGCTCACCTGACCTCATCTGGACTGGCATTTCTCAGTGCTACTACTTGTAGAGGGACACTTTTAATTTTATTATTACTTTGTAATAAAAAATTTTAAAGGTACTCGAAGTAGAGACTAAAATAAAAGTCTGTATAACCATATACCTGGCTCCATGGTCATGAGATCTTAGCCACTTTTGTGGCTGAAAGTGCCCTTCACTCCCCAATTATTTTTGAGTGAATCTAAGTCATTATCTCACTATGTGTTATAAATATATTTTTCAGATAGTAAAAGGCAACTACAATATTAAAATCACGTCAGAACATCATTAAAAATTCAACTAGTTTACTATTCACTTTTCCCAATTACCACGTGAAAGTATTTTTGTCTGTTGTTCACTTTTGATAATTGGTATGTTTAAAATAAGATTCTAGCTAAGCCCACACATGTCATTTGCAATTTAAGTCAAATCTCTTAAATTCTATAGGTTTTCTATCTTCCTTTTTTATTTTTTAAATCTATTTATGGAAGAAATTAGCATTTCTTCTCTTCTGAAATTTGTTTTAATTTTTTCTCACTGTACCTGTTGGTATGTTTGCCTGCTGTCTTCTCTGCTTCTTTTAAAGGGATAAAGATGGATGAGACATTATTATGGAAAATATACAGTTTTCTCTCAATTTATGATGCTATTGACTATTTTTTCCATCATTTCACTGAGTTTGAAAACAATACTGTAATTCTATTATTTTTATTAGATATCTGGCTTCTTTAAAGAGAATATTTCCCTCATTACACTTTTTGTTTATGTTACACAAGAGGTTATAGAATAAAGGCAAGTTGTTTATGAGTTTCCGCAGTACCAGGGCCTGTTTCACTGACTAATATGTTCCAACCTACTGTAGTTACTATTCTTATTGATGCTGTTACAATATGGAAACCGTTTTAAAGGGACATTATTGTCTTTCTTAAATGATTTTGGTTGTTTTGAAGCTTAATTCGGAGATACTGTCTTTCTACATTCTCTCATGCAGGCTTCAAGGTTGTAACTCTCCCTCAGACTCCAGTGTAGCTGGAGTTACACGCACGCAGCAATACACCTGGCTCTGTCCTCCGCCTTTCTGAGTATTTAAAGCAATATGCCTTGTGGTGCTATAAGCTTTTTTGTTTTGCTTTGTTTTATTTTGTTTTATACTAGCTTTTATTATTTACATAATTGTTTTATTTGTATCTCCTCTGCATTTTTATCCTTTTCTATCACAAAATTTTAAATAGATTCACACTGCTTTAATTTTTTTTTTTTTTTGAGACAGGGTCTCGCTTTATAGTTCAGGCTGGCCCTGAGCTCACTATGTAGCCCAGGCAAGCCTCGAGCTCAGCAATCCTCCTGTCTCTGTCTCCCGAGTGCTGGGATTACAGGCGTGAGCCACCATGCCCAGCACTGTGGTATGTGGTACTAATTGCTGGTGGGCGTGAGTCACCACGCCCAGCACTGTATGTGGTTACTGGGATCGAACTCAGGACCTTGAGCTCACGAGGCAGGTGCCGAAACCACTGAGCTAAATCTCCAGCCCCACACTTCTTTAAATTTTAAAGTATTTAGAAAATTTTACAGATTTTCTATTTCCTTTCTTTTTTTAATTCCTTACCTCAAAGATCATTTTAACATATAGTTGGCTTGTTTTATTCTTTTAAATAAAAATGTACGCTTTTCATTATTTTTCACTCATCTATGTGGTGCATTCCATCAGGAATTTTCTCAAAAAGAGTGGATGAAGAAAAAAACTGAAGGAAGGCTTAGAAGACACCTCTGGCATCTTCAATTCACTATGTATTCTTTAGAATTCTACAAAACTACAACTATTAGTCCACCCTGAAGAGAAATCCAGGCCCCTGACTCACCCAGCAGAATATGTGGCCATTCTTGGTCAAAGTTGATTACATGGCCCAGATTTCACATGACTTCAGGCCCCAGTAAATTCCACTACACTTCACAGGCTTATTTCTAATGGATTTTTAAATTTCTGCTAAAGGCAGTTTCAGTGACTATTAATGTAATTTTTAATTGACCCATATTTTGACCGTTAGTTGTATTTTATCATTTGCTTATCTATTACTTGCTGTGGAATTTAACAGCATAACAAGCCGATACTCTCTACATTTCATACTTCCACCAAATATTTGCAGTTGATTTCCATGAACTCACCAATTACTTAAAATAGAAGATTATTCATTGGGCTTTTCAGGAACCTTCCACATATTTTTAAAGGAAGTGTCTTGTTCAGTGCTGAAGAGAACAGGATTTCATGTGATTAGAAGATACTTTTGGGATCATATATTTAAGGCTGAGTTACTCCCTAGTTTGCCTTTAGGTGGAAGAAAGTTTTTAAACCTACCTTACATGTGTCATATTTGCCCTTGTGCATGAAACCCTGTCACCAGGTATAAGTAACGTTTGCTTGTATTTTCTGATAACTTTCTCTTTTTTCCCTACATATATATTCTTCTCTGGTATGATCCTTGCACCATCGTATATCAACACCTCCTTCTCCAGCCACCTGCCCTCCTCCTGGTCGGCTGCCCAGGACTAGAGCACGCGCACGGCTGGACAGCCATCCCCTACCCCCGTGCGCACTGCGGCGCTCGCCGGAAACTGCCTCATCGTCCTGGCTGTGAGCAGGACGCCCACCCTGCACCAGCCCGCGCACTACGTCCTGTCCACGCTGGCCCTCCGCGATGTGGGCCTCACCCTGTCCACGCTGCCCACCACCCTGGCTGTGCTATGCTGTGGCTCCGCGGCCTCGGCTTCAGCGCCGGCCTGCTCCACGGCTTCTTCCCGCACCTCCCCTCCGCGGCGGAGTCCTCCGTGCTCCTGGCCATGTCGTTCGGCCGCTTGGTGGCCGTCTCCAACGCGCTGCGCTACGCGGCTGTCCTCACAAGCAGTGTCATCCTCAGGAGTGGGAGGGCCATCGGGGCTCGAGCCGCTCTGTCCCTCTTCCCGCTGCCCTTCTTGCTTAAAAGACTCAGCTTTTGCCCTGGCAAGATCCCCTTGTCACATTCATTCCGCTTCCACGCGGATGTCAGGAAACGGGCTTGTGCCGACATCACTGTCAGCCTCCTGTACGGGCTCTACGTGGTTCTGTCACTGTGGGTCTGGACTCGCTGCTCATCGTCTGTCCTGTACCCTCATCCTTCACACAGTCATGGGGCTGGCATCGCCCAAGGGGCGGCTCCGAGCCCTCAACACCTGAGTTTCTCACACCTTAGCCGTGCTGGTGTTCTACATCCCTGTCATCGGGGTGTCCATGATCCGCCGCTCTGGGAGGCACCTGCCCGCCCTGGTGCATGCTCTCGTCGCCTATGTGCACCTGGTGGTGCCTCCTGTGCTGAACCCCATCATCTATAGTGTCAAGTCCAGGCCCATCAGGGAGGCCACGCTCAGAGTTCTGAGGAAGAAAGGCCAAAGCCGATGACATTTGAACATTGATAGTGTCTCAGAAAAATAAGATACTGCAGATGTTTCATGGGAACTGGTGAGGCTCGGCACACTCTGAAAAATCCCTAATCCATGCTAAGGTAGTGGGTGGAAAGACCCTTAGCCTTATTCATGTTGCAAATCTACCTTCAACATTTACTTTGTAGGTAAGCTCTGACGGGGACTGAAGACTTGTAATTTCCTAAAATGTGATCTTTTCTCTCCAGAAATTTACAATTATATGCCTGGTAAAAAAACATGTAATGGCACAACCACGCTGTAGACATGCAGGGCATTAATGAAGCAATGTACAGGAGATGATTAGGAAGAACAAATCAGCAGCTGACAGAAGCTGCTGGGGAGTCTGCGAACGTCCACGCCAGACACAGTAATTTTTATTTTACCTTGAAAAACACACACAGTTTTTATAGGCTGAATAGAAATTAAGTAAATAAAATAAATATTTAGAGCAAATTGCAAATCTGAAAACAAGTCACCACATCCTGAAGAAGTACATATGTTTGAGGAAAAGTTTACTTTCTTGCCTGCCTCTGTCCTGCTACTATTTGTGATATCTTCTTATGCATGGTTGTGGCAGAGAGTTAAGAAGAAATGGTATGGGATGAAATCAGGGAGGTAGATGACCAACTTATACAGGACTGCGCATATTATGCTAAATAGTTTGGGTTGAACTTAGTACATAAAAATCACATATTAAATATTCTTATTATAAAATAATTTAGTAGTATGAATTACACACTATCAGTGTGTTGAACATATCAACAAGACTGAAATTGGGAAGACTTCTCTTCATCTGTATGACCACTCTGACCTATAATTTCAGCAGCAGAAATAAATTAAAAAATGCTCTGGAGTCAGGAAGCAAGCTAGCACTTACTATAGGGAGAATGAATAATCAAATTCTATGGTGAAGTTCTCTGTTTCATTCTTTTCTTCAGTCCTACTCTCCCAGACACATTCCCTTAGCTCACAGCTTTCCTTCCAGAGGTGTTTATTGGATAAATGAATGTGTTAATCAGATGCTATGGTGCCACCTGCCTCCGCGTATTCTTCCTGTAACCTCTTCAGGAATTGTCCTTTATAGCCCCATTTCAGATATCCAGATTCTCCTTGCCCCCTTCCATCACTTTACTTCAGTTAGAGTTAAAAATCCTACATTATGTTTGGCTCTGTCAGGAGTATGAAAAGCAGGATCGCAATTTAACTCTGCAGCAGTTTCACTTCCTGTGAATCAAGTCTAATGTAAAAAAGCTCTAAGATCCCAGGAAAAAATTTTGAGGGTTTTGTGTCTAAAAGATAAACACTGAACAACATTAAAACCTTAAATCAATGGCATAATGTGGTTCTTTCCCAAATTTAAGTCTGCCTGTGTCCGGAAGCCCAGACACAGTAAGAGGGGATGGTCCTCCTCATGTGCCTCCACTGTGTCCAGGCGCGCTTATCACAACCTCATGGACGGGTTGGTGTGAGACACTTTGTTAATTTGCATAGAAACAGCTCAAGGATTATCACCAAACTTTTCTGAACTAGATATAGTGCAGTTGTAAAGTGGTATGAAAACTCTGAAAACACCAAAGAATGAATGCTTTCTTGGCTTAATGATTCACAAAGAACTTCAACTTATTAGTTACTACCGAAAGAAAAATGGCGTGAGAAATTCAAAGGAAACAATCAAACAGAGGCTTAAACCTACATGACATCTAGCCAAGAATGGTGCACACGCCTGTAATCCCAGCTACTTGTGAGGCTAAGGCAGAAGAATCACAAGTTTAGCAAAACTCTATCTCAAAATTAAAATTAAAAAGATTGAGACACATAGCTCAGTGGAAAAGTGCCACTCGATTTGATTCCCAATACTACATAAAAAAAAAAAGTGTACAGGAAGTCGCTGAGAGACAGTAAGTACCATAAAAGAGCAGAGTATGATTTGTTGAAAAATTAGAGGTATACTAAAAAATAGGATAAAAACATATAAAAGAGAAGGGTTTCTTCTATAAGAAAGAAACCTATTTTTGGATAACCTGTTATTCTAAGTAGTTTGGACTCTATTTAAAAGACAATAAAATATGTTTAACAGATTGTAAGGAGGGAATTAAGATAATCAGAGTTGCGTTTGGCAAAACTCTTGTGAACTACTTCGGAGTTAAGGGCTGAAGCAAAGAAAGATATTTAAAAGAAAGAATGCGGCCCACTGTCCTAGCTCTTGTGTGGTCACCCAGCCTCACCACCTCTAGGAAGTACTTTGTGCTTTTACTTGGTACAAACTCACTCTGGGGAACTTGCTTATTTTCCTACCTTTAATAAATTTTGTTACCATCAGAAAAGAGTGAGAAATCCCAGCACTCAGGAGGCAGAGACGGGAGGATTGCTGAGTTCGCGGCGGCTTGCCCGGACACCACAGTGAGCTCAGGGCCAGCCTGAACTACAAAGCGAGACCTTGTCTCAAAAAAAAAAAAAAAAAGAGAGAGAGAGAATATGAAGCCTGTGCCAAATGTCTGAGACATAGCATTGGAGGTCAGAAAGTCTAACAGCACAAGACAAGTTTCTGAAACATTTCTAGATAAAATTGAGAAAAATAACCTACACATGATATTATTCAGACTTCTCTAGGATCTGATAAAGGCCCAAGAGGCTGAATAATAAAGCCAGAAGCAGAAGGATTCAACTTTCCAACCTAACTTTGGAACCAAATATCCTAAAAGGATCAGCACTTTTTTCTACATGCTAATTCTTACCTCTAAAACCTTCCATGGAACCCTGGTGAGTATTTATGAAGTAAATCACCATAAATCCAGCCTAGAGGTTATAGAGTTCTACTAAATATCAGGAAGGAAGTGGTGGTTACAGAAATCATGGAGTGTGTATTAAACTGACGAAACAATTCAATCCATCAGTCAGGACCAAATTCATGAATTTTTGTCCTTCCAAACTCTAGGATAATGGCAGCATCCCCAGAAACATCTTAAATAAGTCTGTCTGATTCATCTATTATCTATTTTGCCTCCAAAATGATTACAAATATAAAATAAACACTCATATTTATCTTGAGCCCATTTAAAGGCATGCAAACAGATGCATAAAGTCAAAAACAGAAACATTAAAATGTTAATGACTTTTTAACTCTTTTAAGGTAACAACTTTATTGGAGATATTTATTACATTTTTATTTCTTTTATATTTTCACATTCATGAAGTTTATTGTAATGACCACATATTGCTTTCCTAACAAGAAAAAATGTGCCCTTTCTCCTTCCTTATTCTTTTCTCAATTCCAGTGTCAGCACACCTCTGAGAGATCAGCTAATCCTCCAAATAATTCAGAGGGACTGAAGCCTGCACCCAGCCCATCTTATGCTCCTCATTCTTTTTCCCATCTCTCATCTGAGCCAAGTCAATCCCATAGTTGCCACAATCCTCATCTGCTGCATCATAGTCCAAGAAACTGGACTTCTATGTCTCTCTGTCACATAAGCCTCTGTACCTCTAGCTATGGCAAGAAAATTCAGGCTGGGAGTGTGCTCTACTCTTCACTCACCTGCCTCACTTTGCATCTGTCAGGGCTCTCCCCGTGGAGAAGCCACTCATACTATACTCCTATAGTCCTCACCACACTGCTAGATGTACTGTCCCTTGCTTGTTGGGCTCCCAGGTGGGCCACAGGTCCAAACTCATGCTAAGCACAGCCAGTAAAGATACAGTTTGCATTGCTCTTTCCCTTCATATTGCTAAACAATCTTCATTTTATGACCTTCCTCTGCAGGACAGCTCAAAGCCCTGGGGCCATTTGGGGACACGTAGTGCCCATGTATATACTCTCTTAACTTTCTGCCCATAAGCCCTTCCCTCAGTCTTGCTCCCTTCCAGTCCAGCCACGTGGCTATTGTCTATCAGTCTCATGGCGCCTCTCACTCTTGACTCTCTGATTTGTGGCAATAAGACCCGCCATCATTCCATGGGTTGCTGGATGGCCTCAGCTGCTTCTCTTCCTAAAGAGTTCAGGCTCCACTGCTAATCACATTTCCCAAATAAACTACTGTCTGAGAACTCCTCTAATACGCTCCTGCTTCCATAACAGGGGCACAGTGGCAATTTAAAAAGAATGAGAGCTATTGGAATTAAAGCCATGCCATCTTATGATAGAACATTCCCTAATGCAAGTCAGAATGGGTGACAGGACTAAATGCTTCATCTAGGACATGCAACACTCTGGAAATATCTAACACACTGTCCTACTGGCCCATCAATCCTATCATATGCTATAAAATTGAACGTGAAAAGTCTTTTTTTTTTCAGCCCATATAATCCTATGCAGTTTACTGATCCTCATGGAACATCATTCTCCATTGGGACAACAGTGCTGTTAATATTGTTGCCTAAATGAAAATTTTGATTTAATAGGCTGTGAAAACTCTCAGAACAAAGTGTTATCTTTCATTCTCTGAATAAAGTACAGGCCAAAGTAATATTTTAAAGACTTTATTTTCAACCTTCTCCTTGGAACCCAGTGCCCAGAGAAAAAATAATTATTTATTTTCTATGGAAGTTGTCTTGCAGAAAGAAAGCCAGGCATATCTCCTTTCATGAGTTTTAGAAATACTAGGACTTTGGAAGAGGAAGTTAGGATTTTGAACTAGTTGATCTAATTTTATTGGATTATTGTATTTACTTTTCCTTTTGTTATGCTTAGTCCTTTGGCAAATGTCCCTTAGATGCACTGCCCTTATCTCAGAACCCTGTGGACCACCAGTGGAAGCAACTTGAATCTAAGCTAGATGGTAAAAATGAGAAGTGATAACCCTCCAGTCACCACTATGCCAGAACTTTAGTAATTACTAGAAGGAAAACTAAGTGGAATATAACATGGAAAATGGAGATTGGAGGTGTATGGTCCTACCATCCCTTTCCAAATAGAGAATCCCAAATCAGTTTCATCTTTGAAGGATTTGAGTTGTACTCTGTTAAGTAGATTTGTTTTATTAATACTATCTTTCAAAACATTGACATGAAAAATCTGAATTGAAGAACTTTAAATGAAAAGAAAGTTGTTCAGTGACTCTTAGGTATCTGTCATAGGCGTGGTTATGTGGAAAAGACGAAGTATGCGCTGTCGGATCTGCTTTGTCTTCACTCCATAGACAATGGGGTTGAGAACAGGAGGAACTAGCAGGTAGATGTTGGCCATGATGACAGGCAGGAGAGAGTCACGTGGCTTGCTAAAACGGTGCACCATAGACAATCCGATGAAAGGCACATAGAATATGAAAACAGCACAGACATGGGAGACACAAGTTCCAAATGCCTTTGCTTGAGCTTCCCGTGTCAAGCCCAACACAGTCTTAAGGATAAGCAAATATGAAAAGGAGATGAGAAGGGAATCCAGACCAATGGCAGAGATGATGACGATGAGGCCATAAATGACATTGACTCGGATGTCAGCACAGGCCAGCTTCATGACATCTTGGTGTAGGCAATAGGAATGGGAAAGGACATTGGAGCGGCAAAAGGGTAGCTGTTTGATGAAGACAGGCAGCGGAGCCATCAGTGCAGCACCCCGTACCACAGCAGCCATGCCAATCTTGGTAACACGAGGCAATGTGAGCACAGTGGCATGGCGTAGTGGATGGCAGATGGCCACATAGCGATCAAAGGCCATGGCCAACAGCACTGTGGACTCCATGCCAGATAACGAATGGATGGCAAACATCTGTACCAAACAAGCATCAAACTGGATGGTAGTAGAATTAAACCAGAAGATGGCCATCATTTTGGGCATGGACGAGGTGGAGATGAGGATGTCCAGACCAGAAAGCATGCAAAGGAAGATATACATGGGCTCATGTAGGCTGTGTTCAGTCCGCACGACGTAGATGATCATCAAGTTACCTATCACAGCAATAAGGTAGAGTGAACACAATGGAAAGGCCAACCAAAACTGAACCTCTTCCAACCCTGGAAGGCCTATTAGGATGAAATACGTAGCGCTGGATTCATTGCCACTGAGGACCACCATAGTGAAGGAGCTGGACTGGGACCAGTGCCAGGCACGTAGAGGCTAGAATGCAAAGATAAGTCATTGTCAGGACCTCAAGAATCCCAACACCACAATTCCCTCATCCTGATGTCCTATTCTCTTGCCCAAACTCCAGTTCTGTTGCCTATCCAAACTCTGCTCCTATCCTAAACTTAGTCTAACATTAACTCGAGAACCAAATGCAAATTCACTCATTCCTACTTACTAACTCCATAGCCCCACCTCCATAGTCAATCTTAATAATAAGTGAAACACTAAGACAAAACTTTAATTGTATTTTAAATCATTTAGCTTCCAAAGAAAGACTGCTTACCAAATATACATTGTTTTAAGATACACAGGAAGATAGATAGATGACAAATAGATACAAAATTGATTCCTTTTTCTTATTCCACCTTTCTTTCCCTGTGCTTAATATTAACAGCAAATTCTAGTCGAATCATTTCACCATGTTAAAGTGAGTTCCAATATGTAGTACTACTAGTACTAACACAGACTAACACTGAAACCTAACTAATCACTAATCTGTTGATCTCCCTACTTCTAGCCTTTAACCATAACATTAACATTACCCCAAGACTTAAGGACCTTTTCAATCTTAACCCAAAGTTAATAACAACTTTTTTATAAAACTAATTTAATAAAAACAACACTAATTTAATCCTAAATTCGAATTCTGTATCTCAACCTTGCCCACATGTCTAATCAAAGTTTTACACTTGTCCGTACTATTCAGGTTATGTCAGAAAAATAAGGATAACACAGTGGATGCAATCAGATCTCACACAGATCCAGAGCACCTGTCTGTTCTTTGCAGGGTGTTGAGCGTTAAAGGCTCACAACTTTGCTTGAGAGAACTGTCCTTGCTAGATGCCAAGGACTGCCTGACATAAGGATTCAAAAATCCAACATCTTTGCCTCTTACTGGAAGAGTAATAATGCTGGTAATTGGATATGCCAAAGAAGGGTCATAAAGGCTTCCTTTGAATGAAAAGCAGAAAGTGTATCATAGCTACATATGTGTAGCAAAAGGCATGGTATACATAAAGTTCCATTTCAAGTATCCACTAGGAGTCTTGGAACATAGTCCCCACAGTTAACAGGGGACCGTCTGAACTCATTTGAATAAGAATCTCTCTCATACTTAGCTTCTAGGAGACTCACCCAGCCTGAGAGGGGACTTGGCTCAATTAGAATACAAAGCCGGAGATGGTTTCATTAAGAGCACAGAAAGGGTAATCCATCCTATAGAAGGGTTCAGGCTGAAGCGGAACTGAATCTGGCTGTAAAACTGGAAGTACTGCTCAGATGGGTTATCAGATGTGGGTTATCTCAGACTGCATCCTTCTGTTAAGAGAGTTAGCTCACCTTTGGCCCACCCTTTCTCACCTCTGTGAGACAATATTCATGGACCCCTAATCAGATCAGGTACACTACAGTTTTCAAATATATTTACCCACATACACCATGGACACACAGCTGTACACTAGTTCCTGGTGTTGTACCTTTGATGCTCTTCTTTTTCTATATTCTCTCCTTTGACCATATCCCCTACAGTAAACTCATTTTCTTCTGAATAAACTCTTGACTCTTAAATCTACTTCATGAGTACTGAATTCTTGGTGATTCAAATTCATAATTCTAACATCTTACTGAAAAAGCTTAGCTAGTTTCCTGTGAAATACATCAAAATCTTCTTGATTAAAAACATTATATATATATAGTACATATATATATAGTACATATATATAGAGAACATATATGTACTATATATAGTATAGTACATATATAGTACATATATATAGTACATATATGTACTATATATATATATATATATATATATATACACTTGCAGAGGTTTTATTGGGTAGCTAATAAGAGAATTAGCCTTGAAATCAATCCTGAATTCAAATCACAATCCTTAGCTATGTAATATAGGGCAAATCACTTAATTTGCTAACTAGACCCCAGGGCCTGGGATTTAGCTCAAATTCTATCACACCTACCATGGAAGCACAAGGGCCCAAGTTCAATCCCTAGTACCGCCAAAACACTAAAATAAAATAAAATACTAAACCCCCTCCTTAATGGGGTCATTCTAGGGATTAAATGACATAATGAGTATTAAACATTTAACATATTTCACATATACTAAGTACAAAAAATGATTCTTCTTGTTTCTGTTTTCCCCCAGGTTTTATTTTTTTCTAAGATGGTGGTCACCAGTTCCATCCACCAGACCAGACCCTGATCCTCCCAGGTCCGGCCTTTAGTATAAGCTTCCTCTCCAACACGTTCCCAGCAATCTAACCAGATGAAGTCAGACTGCCGCCTCCTGTTTTAAAAAATACTCCTGAAAATGCTAAACAGATTCTAGAAGGAGGATGACATTTCTGAGGCCACAGCGAACTGTCTTCCTGAATGCAGCCGGACCGCAGGCCTCTGCTCGCTCTCCTCAGCGTGGCCCCTCACCGTGCTCCAGCCACACTGGAACTGCCTGCAACTGACATCCACAAGTGTGTCTCTTTATCTCTCTTTATTTCTCATCCTTCTGTCATTCCAGGTCACCCTCCTTGACTTCTTCACCCTCACTTTTCATATTCTGGCTGCTTTCTTAGTCCTGTGCTACTTGGGCTAAGCTTCTTTCCCCTGGGTATAATTACATGCTTCCTGCTCTGTGCTCCTGAAGTGTTTTACATACAGCTTATTTTATGTTTACCCCCCTTGGTAATATAAATAGAATTATGACTATATTTATGCTGAATGATGAACCCTTTCATGTCTAAAAATCCTAGTAGATTTATAATTAGTGGTAAATTAATGTTTGCTGAAGATGAAAATAAGCTTTATCAATAGAAGAGTCCCTCAGCGAGCAGCTAATGAGGACAACATAGACAAGGAATAGTGACAAGGCCAGATGTCTGAAGTTAAGGGACTTTTTTTTTTTTTGAAGGTCTTGCTTTTAGTTCAGCCTGGCCTTGAGCTCACTATGTAGCCCAGGCAAGACTCAAACTCACAGCAATCCTCCTGCCTCTACCTCCTGAGTCTTGGGATTACAGGCGTGAGCCACCCCGCCCAGCATTCTGGTATGTGGTACCGAGGGATCGAACTCAGGACCATGTGCTTGCGAGGCAGAGGTCAGAACCACTGAGCTAAATCCCTGGCCAGAAGCTAAGAGACTTCTGGGTGGGAGGAAAGAATAACTACAAGCTCAGTTCAGGGTAGTCTTAAGCTCAGAACAAGAATTTTCAGGGTCAAAGAGGAGACAGAGCCTTTTTTAACCAGGGACCCAGAGTACATGAGAGGATCTGTAGAGAAAACAGGGCAGCTGCAACATAAATGCAGAGGCTGTGCCACACAGCCTGGGCTGGAAGGGAGGAAGGCCTGAGGTCTTCACCGGGAGACATCAGCAAGAAGGCCTGATGTTTCAGAGGCCCAGACGCCCTGGCCATCTAGCAATTTTATAGGAACATACCTGCAAGAACAGGCAGATTCCCCAAGATCAAAAGTGTGCTGTGTCAGGAAACATACATACTGGGAAAGAAGCGTGGATTGCCATGTGCAAGCCTGTTGCCTCTGCATGTGGTTTGATATAGTGAGCAGAATCCTGGGGCTAGGAATATAAGTCATGGCTCTAAATAATGCAGAAGAACAATAACCTCATAGCACTACTGTAAAATTACATGAGATCAGACATGTCAAAAGGCACTGTAAAAATAATCACAATGCATTTTTCAAAGAAGTGGGGAACAAGGCCCATGAAAATGCATGAAGCTTCCAAAAATTTATTTTTCTCAATCTGTTACCTCAATACTTAACCTCTAAACATATTTGTTCTGGGCATACATACACAGACACTAATATACTGAAAATAGTAGATTTTTACAGTTGATACTGGGCACTGATACAGAGACGCCAGAGATCTAAAAGGGGAAGAGTCAGCTGGTATGCAAGACTGATGCTTGGGCAGCTATGGCTAGAGATAAAAGGTCAGGAGGAAAAAAAATCTAAGGCATGGTCGGAGATCCAGCCAGAAGTATCACCCTTCAGACGCCCAGCCATGAGGAGGCCCAGTCCACCACAGCAGGAGACAGGAGAGATGACTTCCAGGTGACCTTCCAGCCTCAACATCTGCTAGTAATTAGAATCACCCCTACACGCTCAAGAGACAGTTCAGAGCTCAGGAGAAAGTTGGAACTAGATCATTCTATTTCAAAAACAAAACACAGTTAATGAAAAATAAACTAAGAAAGCGCAATTTTCTTCTTTTTTTAGAGAGCCCACACACGGTCCTAGTCCCTAAGGAGTAGCTTCATGCTTAAAATTATCTCTTAAATGTCAAACTATCTTAGCAAGTTCCTGGAATGTTCTTTAGAGAACCAAGAAGAACATCTTGGCCTTCTCTCGGGAACTGGGGAGCAGGTGCCACCTACTATACAGCATAGAAATCCACTTTGAAGCCCAGGATCCTTTTTCTCTTTCTCTCTGGCCTTCAGGACTCTGCCCTCTAGTGCCAGCTCAGCACCCCTGACCTGCTCAGCCCTGCATGCGTCCCCAGCTCTGAATTCCTTCTGTTGCACAGATCCGTGAAAAACCTGAGAGAAGGGCCAGGACTCCGTCCTTTCTTCTGTCCTTCCAGTCACTCCAAACACCGATTTTGTTGTCCTATAGTATCGACAGATCACTGAGTGGCTACACAGTGCCACTGTACCAACTATCAAAATACTCTCTGTAACTCAACAACAACTCTATGATAAGAGATCTGTATGTCTTCTCTGAATTACAGATGAAAAAGCTGAGGCTCCAAGAAGTTGAATAGCATTCCCAGGGTTTAAAAGTTGATAAGTAAAGTAGAAACTTCACCTAGGCAACCACCCCAAGACCTACATGCTATCACTTCTTTTAGGATACAGTTGGGCTGCACTCCACTTTTGGAATCTGACAAAAACCAACCAGGACAAGGTAGAAGAGGTGCTTGCTCAGTAGGACAGCTGGCCCAGGCACAATCTTAGAAGAACAATTAAGAAGAAAGAAAACTTTTCCTGGATGTGAACTTAAGGCACCTCCTCCTCTTCTAGCCCCAACTCCCGCAGCTGTGACACAGGCAGGTCCCTCAGAGATGATTAAAAAGCTTTGTCCTCTATCAAGTAACTCCTTCATATCTAACTAAAGTCTCTCATCAATCTGTAAGTATTATACATCCCACTTAGCAGATTAAGATATTGAGGTTTACTTAGAGCCCTGAATACCAAATGCTTTATGTTTCCTAGTTTTCCAGGCTACAAGTTTGCCTCTGTTCCAGTCTCCTTCAGAATAGTCCGATTGGGGGCCGGAGATTTAGCTCAGCGGTTCCAACGCCTGCCTCGCAAGCGCAAGGTCCTGAGTTCGATCCCGGTAACCACATACAATGCTGGGCGTGGAGACTCACGCCCACCAGCCTTCAATACCACATACCACAGTGCCAGGCATGGTGGCTCATGCCTGTAATCCCAGCACTTGGGAGGCAGAGGCAGAAGGATTATTGAGTTCAAGGCTTGCCTGGGCTACATAGTGAGCTCAGAGCCAGCCTGAACTACAAAGCGAGATCCTGTCTCAAAAAAAAAAAAAAAAAAACATGAGGAAAGAGCAGCCCAGGCATGAGAGACCACGCAAGGAAACGGTTTATAGCAAGACTGAGTCTGCTAGTTCATAGAGCAGAAAGGTCGAGGTGGCCAGAACACTAGAGAGTTTAAGGTTAGGTCAGAGGATGGTGAGGGCCAGGTCAGGTGTTTACAGTGTTTGTGGGGCATGGCAAGGAGCTTTGGCTTAATTCTGAGAGAAAAGAGGAATTTAAGCCATCGATTTAATCTAATTTACTTCTTATATTCCACTCTGTCAAACCCAAAGACCCAAAGCAAAAGAGAAAAGACCTTGTGTGGAAAGCTGCGAGCACGTCAGCATGGTGGGGAAGAAAGGTACAAAGGCAGAGGTGACTGCAGGGTAGACATTAAGTTGTACTAGGCTCAGACTAAACAGGCTTGGACCCCCCCCCCCAGTAGATCCCAAATCCTAGTCTCAACCACAGCCTAACTCCTGATACAGAGTTTAGTATGAGCACATGCCCTGGTCAGAGCCCACAAGGCAGCCCTACCCAAAGCCTGACCTTCAGTCATGGACTGAATTTCAGTCCCATTAACAACACTAACTTTGGCCCTGTCCACGCTCTTAAACCAATCCAACCTCAATCCAACCCTGACACAAATATGTTCTCTGTCTCATTCATATTTAGGCAGGACCCCGCAGGCTTTACCTAGGTGTTCCTGTACACTAATCATTGAAACACTGCTTGCAAACTATGCTTAGGCAATACTGAATGCCCAACGCTCCTCTTCACAAGCAAACATAGATGTTCCTAAGACTGTCATCCTTTCAGTGAAGGCTTCCTCTGCATCCCCCAGCCCCACCTTGTACAGTGACCTCACAGCCTGATTTCTCATTCTCTCAGCAGTTCCGATGGGAGATCGCTAGCTACAGGTAACCCAGTGCTCTGATGTACCCCCTGGCCTCTGGCACTCACCTCAGCTGTCCTGCAAGAGTGACTTCTTCTTCCCAGCACTCTTCCAAAAGAGGCCTAGCTGGCTGTGCTGGAGCCCCGCCCTCTCTGTCTCCACTTCCTCTTCTAACTCTCACTGGTCGGGGCTGTTTATTCTGTCTGTCCTCCTCCTCCTGCTCCTCCCTTCTGGGCACGCAGGATTTTGTCCAGAAAACCCATCAGCAGATACCCCTCACAAGCCATCTGTGGTTTTGGGCTTCTTCTCGGTGTCCACATTCTATGAAGATGTACCTAGCGAATGGGAAAGGAGGAACAGTGGGTAAAATGGGTCTCTGGGGCCCTCCTCAAATGGGCCTTTGAGAGCTGACATATGTATGTCTGTTTCCAGTATAGAGTAAGAAAGAGCTAATAAAACCTTCTTTTTTTTGCCCATCATCTTTCTAAAGGTCTTTTTCCAAGTTTCTTCATAATCTTTTCACACTTAGTCACTGGAAAGACAAAGTCAGTTTTCAATGAGACCCCATGATTAAATGTTAGCCTTTTTCTATCCTAAATCTCTCTCTCTCCCATGCCTTTCCTTAGATGAACCTTGAACCCGGTGGACTCAGACTCCCTGCCCAAAGACTTAGGGCTTCTTTGTCTCCCAGGCTCTGGCTCCTATGTCTGGCCAACTCATTACAGGGATCCCCAGAGACTGTTTCTTCCATTCCCTAACCTTAATATACTAAATTTCTGACAGAGGAAGAAGGATTTTTTTTTCTTTAACCTTCTCTATCTCCAACACCAACCATATAAGACCAATGCCATCTTAAGGGCAAAAATAGTAAGGGAATTTTTAGACACTTACAGAACTATTTGAATGTGAAACTGAATACCTTAAATTTTTAAATAAGTTAAAACTATGTCTATAATAAAGAAAGCGTCATTATTCTTACTTGGTGTATCCTTATTTTTAACTCATCTGTAACATATTTACAAATTCACAACATAAAGCATGCTAACTCAATAAAAAATGATGATGTCAAGCAAGATTATTCTAACAGCGCATCAAAATTACTGACTCCAGGAGTTTCTGTTCCCTGTAGAACGTGCAGCCTGACACTTTCTGCCATCAAACTTCAAGAAGTCTCTGTTGCCTCCACTGATCTCCCTATAAGCTTAGAAGCTGCAGATATTTTTTCAAAGTTCCCTAGGGAATCCTATTTCTATCCAAGATGAAACAATTAGAAGTAATACCAACCTGAAGGAATGAAAAACTAGACAAGCTACATAAAATACTTTGCAAAATAATGGGCACCAGTCAACGGAGGACAATGAGATGTAAGAAAAGGTAAACAGAGGTGGTCCACAGCTTGCCAGCTTGCTGCCTTGAGAACGTTTGTATGCTGCAGCAAAGGCAGTGAATTCAGGCAGAATGTAGAGGACTCCCTGAGTTGAGGTGATACACTGAAGGTTCAGGAAGACCAACCCTGTTTTAATCTTAAGGTAAAGTATCAGAGATGAGTGAGACACATGAAGAGAGAACAGTAGAGATAAGTAGGTCTTCTTTAAGAATTCAGCCAAGTACTGATCAGTACATGCCTATAAGCAAGCTTCGTAAAGATTTAATAATGAAATTCAAAGAAAGCACAACCTGCTGAGAGTTTCCTTTAAAGAGCTAATATGGGCACCAGGAAAAGAGATATTGTTGGGTGGGATTTGGAAGGGGTGCTGATTAGGGTTGTTGGCTTTGATTTGGGAATCAATTACTTAACCTACTAAACTTTAGATTCTAAAGAATGCTTGAATAAAGTAGTAGGTATAAATATACATGGAAAGTAGAAAATGACCAATAAATGTTGGTATCAGTAATTTTAATTTTAAATAATCAAACTGACAAAGTGAGAGCTATTAATTTCCTCCATCGGTAGCCATATTGTCCATATATTTCCTGGAATGACACAAATAAAACCTCTGCCCCAATACCAGCAGGATGTTTAAATAACTGAAAGAACTAGCTTGAATTTTCATTTCCTGGGATGATGCAAACCTCCTGAGTCAAAGTCCCATTTCTACCAAAAGAAAGATAAACTGTTTCCATAACGTCCTTCATTTTCTGCAATGACATAAACAGAGCTCCTGCCCCACACTGGCAGGGTTCCTAAAGTTTCTACAAAAGACAAATTGTTACCCAGAAGTGACAGCAAGCAATGCACTCTCCATACAAAGTGTTGCCCATACAGAGAGAATCTTTTCCAACAAAACACAGTCTGTCTTTGCAAATGTTTTCCCTTAACTGATACCATATTTACACCACACCTGCATAACAAAGACACACTGTTTCCTTTGACATATTTAAAATCCTCAATTGAACTCACTTTCCTTTAACTCTGAATTCTGCCTTCATTTTAATTTTGAACATTACTTTCACTTTAACTCTGAACTTCACCACTTCAGTTTAGCTGGGAGGCTTCTTCTCCCACCTACATTTCTTTTGACTTTTCTCCTACTTTTTTTTATTTTAATTGAGTTTATTGGTACACTTTACATATACGTTATCATCATATTCAACATTAAAATTGTATCTGTAAACGACACATCTTGATTCTCATTTTTCCCTTCCCCTTCCCCTCTACCACCCTCAGCCCCTTATATACATAAGCTTTGTTTCCGTTTTTTTACTATCAATTTTTTTTCTTTCCCCTCTTTATTTTCCTCTATCCTTCCCCCCTCTCTTTCCCGTTGAACATTTTGTTCTTATTTCACAATATCTAGCATACATTCTGGACCTCATTTACAACTTTAGTTTCTCATACTAGAGAAACGATATGCTAATTACACAACTGTGTCTTATTTCATTTGTGAGCAGGTCCTCAAGGTATATCCATTTAAGTATAAATCTCATCTCTTTTTCCTTTCTTTTCTCTTACTTTTCTCTTTCTTTTCTCAACACAGTAATTCTCTTAAAAATATTTAAAATTCTTCATCAGTTCTGACACACACTAGTTGACATAATACTGATACAATAAAATACACTGAGCTGCTGGCCTAGAACCTTCTTTCTCCTTTGCCTTTTTTACCTTGGTTTGTTTTTCTCCCCCCTTTCCCCTTTTTACCCTATTTATTGCTTTTGTGCTTTTACTGCCTTTTTTCCTGAAAGTTCTCCAAGCACGCTCATCCCTTCACTTTGTCCTTCTGCCCCAGGCCTCTTTCCTCGTGTTTCTTTTTCCTTCCTTTTCTTTCGCTGCGGAGCTCCCCGTCCCTTACTGACCACAGCTTCCACTTGGGTAAAAATTTCCTGGTCAGGCACATTTCCTCCCAACTCTCTCCCAGTCCGGGGTCCCTGTTCGGTCCTGTCTCCACACCTGGGCCTAGCCAGGTAGAGATGTCACACTGAACTGGGGTACACCACAGGGCACGGTCCTCAGGCAGCCCCTCCAAAACTTTGCACCTTTGGGTACATATCAACAAAATCTTCACGTCTGAGTTTCAAATAAAGAACACATGGGCACTGAGCCACTATCCTAGCTTCAGCTACATGACCTTAGGTAGTTACTTGACTTCTTAGAGCTTAACTATAAAATAGGAGTGGAGCTTGGGATTTAGCTCAAGTGGTGCCACCCCTAACTTGGAAGCACAAGCTTCTGAGTTTGATCCCTGGTACCGCAATAAATAAATAAATGGGAATTTAAAAATAAAAAATAAATAAAATGGGAGTGGAAAAATTACCTAAAATATAATGTTATTTATAGATCTTAGCTGATTATTAATAGCTAGGGAAAGTACTATTTAGACTCCATATAACACAAGTCAAACTAAGAAAAATAATTTATAGAGAAAGGTGCAAGAGATAAGGGTTGATAGGGAAAGAAGAGTGAATCTGTGTATTTAAAGTGAACCAGAACCCACTGAACCCCAGCTGTATAGCCATCCAGCCCTTAGGTCCACGTTCTGAGAACAAACATAAGGCACGGTCCACGCCCTCAGGAGAGACACACAACTCTCACATGGATATTCAAACTCTGTGATAAAGGCTGAAGAGACAGTCATCATGTAGTGTCTAGGACAGCAGGATAAGCATCCAGGTGGCCTATACAGGTTGGTATTTCTGACAGGGAAGCACAAAGACTGTGGAAGCCCTTGATATAGTCTGACAACCAGATCACATCATCTGTAGAGCAACAATAACTCACTAGTTATCCAAATAAAGAAATTCTAGGGAACTCGGAGATGGATATTGTGAAATAGAAAATATGCGAAGGGAAATGTGGTAGAGGAGTGAGTAATGAGGGGTAAAGAAAACATGTGACAGTAATAAAAAAGAGAAAGCTTAGGGCCGGAGGGTTAGCTCAGTGGTTCCGGCACCTGCCTCGCAAGTGCAAGGTCCTGAGTTCGATCCCCGGTAACCACATATAATGCTGGGTGTGGAGACACACCCACCAACAATCAACACCGCATACCACAATGCTGGACGTGGTGGCTCACGCCTGTAATCCCAGCACTCGGGAGGCAGAGACAGGAGGATTGCTGAGTTCGCGGCAGCTTGCCTGGGCACCATAGTGAGCTCAGGGCCAGCCTGAACAACAAAGCGAGACCCTGTCTCCAAAAAGCAAAAAAAAAAAAAAAAGAGAGAGAGAGAAAGCTTATGTATTTAAGGGGTGGTGGGTTGTAGGGTGGGTAGGGGAGCAGGTAAAAGTGAGAATTAAATTGTGTCATATACTGCTACAAATTCCCAATATTGAGTGTGATCACGATGTGTATATACAATGCACTAATAAAGATAAAAACTTAAAAAAAAAAAAAAAGAACCAAAAGCTAGCCCAATTTCAGTCTAGGCCAGCAAATAACTTCTGGTCTTGCTTGACACATGAGTTTATTATGACAGGTAAGGACTGCTGTACTCCAAATATTGTTTCATAGGATGAAATTAAGAGCCCTCATTTTGTCTATTGATTATTTAAAATTATTGATACCAACATTTATTGATCATTTTCTACTTTCCATGTATATTTATACCTATTCTCCTATTTAATTCTCTCAACCATCCTACAGAGTCTAAGGTATTCTCAGAGCCCCATTTGCATAGGCCATGGTGTGAATGTTGTTTCCAAAAATTTGTACAATCGTACAACACAACAGTAGAGCAACCATAATTATGGTCATTTATTACATGTTTGTAACATTTTGCAGTTTATGAAGGAATTCACAACATCAGTGCTATTGTACTTCACATCTACAGGAAAGGAAATGAGGTCTAAAGAGGTTATAAAATAGTGTTGGCGAATCTATGGCACATGTGCTGCAGCAGGCTGTTTGTTATCACTGAAAATTCTGAAAGTTTCATCATTTAAAGGCATGCCATTAGAAGGTCTATTTCAGTATTTTTTTTTCTCTGCCTCAAATGAATCTCTGCACGCCTTGCTGTCTACCTATAACTATATAAATGTGAATGCTTTTTATCTGACTTCAGAGCTGGAAATGGCGTACACCTGAAGTGACATGTTGTATAGGAAATGCCAAAGCATTTTCAGAGTCACTTATTTTCGTCTCCCTGTCCATGCTCTCCAAAAAAGGTTAAAAGAGATTCCCTATAGGCAAGTCCTTTTAAATATGTTTGGCAAACTAGCAAAAGGGGAGAAGGAAGTGAAGATACTCTGACCTGCTTCTGAGAAAGGAAGACAAGATGGTAGGAAGACAAATACTTTGGCAGAGTAATTCAAGGAATGTGCTGTACAAGGGTGTGGGCTGTGTAGTATTGCAATGGCGGCGCCTTTCAGCACAGGCAGGATTTATCCTCGAGTACAAACACCTGAGGCAAGGAAGGGGGGAAAGGGGAAAAAAGTGATGAGATCTTTGTGTTGAAGATGTAGAAAGTATAGTTTGACTTTTGAAAAAGCAGAACAAAGAAGTACCATGTTTCTCTTCACTGCCAGGCTTTATAACCTCAAGCTGAGCTCAGAATTCAGGCTTCCCGGAGGCTTAGTTCTCAACATTGAAGGTTATTCTTGCAACTTATGATTAGACTTCTTTAACCTTTACCTCCACCCATACAGACATCTTACATCAATCAGAGCCTACAAACAAAATAACCTTGTGCCACAGGACTCTACCTCATACACAAAGGAAAGTGCCCTAAAACATAAGCATCAGACACATACTCAAATACAGTCATCACAAAAAACCCACATGCTGACATGTAATTCAGACATTACATTCCACCCACATACATCTAAAGAGATAATACCACACAAAAGATTTCATATTAAAATAGTTTTCACAATACACACACACACACCCAAAGATAAACATCACACACGCTGAAAAGGGCAACCATCCTAATACGACACAGTCTGCACACACGCACACCACATTCTACATGCCTCTAATCTAAAGGAAACATTTAGATTTCTAAATCTCAGGCAGCATTCTCACCAGACGCACATAAAGACACTGCCCACCAAACACATGCACATAGCAGTATTCTTACCTAGATGCCTATTGAATACCAACTCTCAGATATCACATAAATAAAGTTATAATCAGAAACAAAAGTTATAAAGCATATATACCGTATGCCATAGTACACCGACCACACTCGCCATCCTCACCAGACATAGCTGGAACATGCTCTACTCTGATTCATCCATTCTGTGTCTCACACACACATGCATATGTGTACACAAGTACATATATCCACAGAAACATACCACTTGTATCCACAACCATGATATCCCATACAGCTACAGTGATGGACATCAGCAGATTCCACACAAATACATTCACGTGCATAAAGAAACTTAAACACGCTGGGCGTGGTGGCTCATGCCTATAATCCAAGCACTCAGGAGGCAGAGGCAGGAGGGCTGCTGAGTTTGAGGCTTGCCTGGGCTACATAGTGAGCTCAGGGCCAGCCTGAACTACAAAGTGAGACCCTGTCTCAAAAAAAAAAAACAAAAAACAAAACTTAAACACTTCATGTTGATTCCCTCCTTTCCTGTCATAGGCTCCCTCCAATTATTATACCAAACTTCTCCATTAACCCTTATTTACAACTATGTAACCACTTTAGGGAATAAGCAATCAACCTTATAGCCAACACAGATTCTGACACTGACACATGGGAGCAAGCAGTAGGAAATTAAGCCCACCAGTAGGAAATTAAAAATCACACATCAAAGAGTCATTAAATGTGGCCTTTATAGCCTTCCCATGCCACAACGATGCATATTTTCGAGTTGGGAAGGAGGGAGAAGCTAAGGTCATCCCCACAGAGGGATTACATCATTCTTTAGGATGGCCTGTGCAGACATGGTCATAAATTCTGCATTGACTCACTCCTAGGGACAGAAATAAAAGACTTATTTAAGTAACAGAAAGCAGACAGTCCAGTGGGTTGGAGGTTCCAGTCACCATGATATTCTACAGACCCTCCCCTTTCCTCTTTGGTGTCCTGAGGACCCTGGAGTGGGTGTTCTTCTCACCTATCACTTCCTGAGAACATATGGATAATCTTTGAGCAAATCTCTTTGGTCTTGGCTCCATAGACAATGGGGTTGACGACAGGTGGTAGCAGTAGATAGACATTAGCCATGACCACATGGAGGAGGGAGGTGGGCCCCCCCAGCCTGTGCACAACTGAGAGCCCAATGAGGGGCACATAGAAGACCAGAACAGCACAAAGGTGGGAAATGCAGGTATTGAAAGCCTTAAGTGCTGCCCCTCGCGAGGACAGCTCCAGCACAGCCTGCAGGATGAGGACGTAGGAGAATCCAATGAAGAGGGAGTCCACACCCATGATGGAGAGGATGATGAAGAGGCCATAAATGACACTGACTGTTGTGTCAGTACAGGACAGCTTCATAATATCTTGGTGCAGACAGAAGGAGTGTGTGACAGTATGTGTTCGGCAGTATGACAACCGCTTCAAGATGAAGGGCAGTGGGAAAAAAAATACAAATCCCCTGGTCAGGGCAGCTAGTCCAATCTTGGCTACAACAGGCACTGTGAGCACAGAAGCATGGTGTAATGGGTGGCATATGGCCACAAAGCGGTCAAAGGCCATAGCCAGCAGGACAGCCGACTCCATGGCTGACAGAGCATGGATGAGGAACATCTGAGCCAAACAAGCGCTGAACCCAATCTTCTGGTTGCCCATCAAGAAAAGGTTGGCCATCTTGGGCATGGTAACAGAGGAGAGAATCAGGTCAATGGTGGACAGCATGGCCAGAAACAGGTACATGGGCTCATGCAGACGCCTCTCCACATGAATGATGAGGACAATGGCCAGGTTACCTAGAGTGGCCAATGCATACATAAAACACAGAGGAAAACCCAACCAAAAGTGTGTGTTAGGCCCCAGGCCAGGGATGCCCACCAGGAGGAAATAGGCTGGGTGGACCAGAGTTCCATTTGGAGTGGTCATGCCAGGTACCAAGAGTTGTAACTTCTGTATCCCAAATCCAGGGTCTAGGAAAGGGAAAAAGAGAAATATTCAGTCATGTCTCAGAGAAGAGAAAGAGCTTCCAAGGAAAGGAATTGGAATAGTAGCAGTAGTAAACAGGACTAAATATTTCTAGTCATTCTAAACCTCAGTCTCTCTCTAATTCTCCTTATTCACATCTCCCTGAATAACCCAAATCTATCCCGACTCCCCAAGCCCCCAGGACTATACAAAGCAATTCTAGGGCACTTAGTCTCAATGTGTACATGCCCACTCATAAAATATACAAAAGACCCACAATAATCTGCTTTAGAGCAGGAAGCATGAACTCAGTCTGGAACTAGATTTCAGGATAGGTTTATGTTTAGGTCTGTGGGGTATTTCTCAAATTTCCCTGATATAATCTTCTGAAGTTCTTCAAACCACATTTTCCCCACCCTGGGACTTGCCCTAAGCCTCCAGATAACCAAAATTTCAGTGATCTGTTTCACAAAACACGACTCCTTTTCCCTAAGTGATGTTTTTTTTTTTTTTGAGACAGGGTCTCCTTTGTAGTTCAGGCTGGCCCTGAGCTCACTATGTAGCCCAGGCAAGCCTGGAACTCAGCAATCCTGGTGTCTCTGCCTCCCGAGTGCTGGGATGACAGGCGTGAGCCACCACGCCTGGCACTGTGGTATGTGGTACTGATCACTGGTGGGCGTGAGTCACCACGCCCAGCATTGTATGTGGTTACCGGGATCGAACTCAGGACCTTGCACTTGCCAGGCAGGCGCCGGAACCACTGAGCTAGATCTCCGGCCCTAAATGATTTTATTCTTAATCAAAGAAAATTGGGGAAAATTGTTCTGGTGTCCTGGGAATGGGGAAACATGGCGAAGAGGAACTGTCTTCTCCACTCCCTGACAAAGTATAGAACCAGATCCTGGCCACCAGGGTTCGTCAAGACCCACATGAGCGTCATTAACAAGTTGGCTCAGGTGGGATGCAGAAGTCAGGTACATTCCAAACACAGAAAGAGAATCGTTTGCTGCTGCTGTCATCACTATCTGGCAGTCACAGTCACATTCCACCCTCCACCCGCTCTCCTTACTGAGCTCTCACATCACTCTGGGCCCAACTTCTTTCTGACCACTCTGCTCCAAGCTTTTGTCCTGAGATACAGCCGTGTAAACTACCACCTGCTTGGTATTTCCATCTGAATATTTATGAAGCGCACACTCATCTTACCCCAAATAAGACCCCTTCCAAACCTGTATCTTGGTTCTGGTCCTAAGCTCAGCAAATGGTGCCACCCAGCAGCCGGTCACCCAAGTCAGGGCAGCCAGCTAGCCCATCCTGACTTACCTGCCTTTTCAACCCTGTGCATGACTTTGCTTTTTGAACTAATCTGGTGGAGTCTCTGGCACACCCTCCCTACCTCAATGTCTTTATATCAATCTTTCTGCCTTTATTATGTGAAGCCCCTTCTAACTCATCCTCCTCCCTCTGAACCTGGTCTATTCTAACCCACCTTCCATACCACTGCCTTACACAGTTTAGCAAAATAGCAGTGATTATCTTAGCATTCAAGACGAAGTGCCCTTCACAGTGGACCTCACACCTTAACTCTCCAGCCCAGCCAGATTCTGTTTCTTTCTTCACTGTCAGTCACCACCATGTATTGCATATCAACACACACACTCATGCACAACACACACATGCAGTTCACATTTTTTCTAGTCGAATTTATCTTGCTCTCTGCTTCTCAAATGACGCATAGGAAGCTAGAACTGGGCAGTTTTGGCCAAGGAACAATGCAAAGCTTGGAAAATGCCTCGAAGAAGCTTGAAGAAACTCCTGTTGTGGTAGGTCAAGGACAGTCTGAGATCCGGGATACTGTGGTGCGAAAAGGCTGCTGGCTGACAGGTCTGTCCCCGGGGCTGGGTAGTGTGATCAAAGGCCCAGCTTTCTTACACAGTGCCAAGTCTGTAGATTTCTGAAAACCAGGACAAGCCGCCCTCCCCTCCCCTCTCCAGCCTGGCGTGTTTGCAGTAAGTGCCTCAATCCTCAGCCACCAATTCACATGTATCTGTTCTGGGGACCTCAGGGAGTATAAAGGTCTCTGCAGAGCAAACTGGGAGCTTAGCTCTGCCCAGCGTCCAGGGAAAACGGAGCCAAAGTCCTACTGAATTTTTCTGAGACCTGTTTAGGAGGCTGGAGAGGGGAGAAGAGGAATAACAGGGATGGAGAAGAATTGCTACTGGAATGGAGTCAAGGTGAGGCTGGAAGCACAGGCAGGTCTACTGGTGCACGTTCAGAATCCACGGTCAAGAAGATCCAGAACTGTGTTCAGACAGGATGGTCTTTCGCTTCTTAATGTTGTCCTCTTGTGGTCACATCGGGGAACTGCAGTCTTGCGACCAAATCTGGATGTCACTTCTCTCCCTTCCCACTCAAACTGCCCTTTCTTCATTTGGTTGCCAGTCAATTTTCCTATCCTTGCAGAAAACAGACTATCTACCATGGTGGTTTGAAGGGCAGCAGGAAACAGACTTGGGCCCAGTTACCAAATATAGCCAGTCAATTACTAATGAACTAACCACGCCAAATTTCAGTTTGATATCAAAAATAACACATTAGCAATTCTCCAGTTAATATTTGTTCTTTTTCTTTGAAAAAAAAAATGAGAGAGCCTTTAAGCAAGTGGGAACTCAATTGCAGTAGTGTCTGAGATGAAAACTGGTTGAGAAGCAAAGTGTAAGGTCACGGATACCCAGAGTGTGTTAGAGAGGACACACTTCGATGCTGCGGAGTGAAATGAGTAGTTTGGAAAGAAACAGAAAAAGTGGAGGCAGACAGCTCTCTTGAAATGCTTGCATGTGAGCAGGAAGAGTGAAATGGGCAATATATGAAGAAGTGATAGCCCCACAGAAAGTTAGTTAAATGTCCATGAGGATAGGATAGGATAGGATAGGATAGGATAGGATAGGATAGGATAGGATAGGATAGGATAGGATAGGATAGGATAGGATAGGATAGGATAGGATAGGATAGGATAGGATAGGATAGGATAGGATAGGATAGGCCAGGCCAGGCCAGGCCAGGCCAGGCCAGGCCAGGCCAGGCTGCTTGTCCTATTCTTCTTACATGCTGCATGCTGTGGTGAAGGTAGATGCTTGGTCTTCTCCTTCTCTACAGCAACAATGAGCAATTTTACTTGTTTGCATAGCGTCTATCAGCAAAATAGGCCAGACCACTCTTCTAAATTTAAGAATGATAGTGTCCATTGGATGTAGGAGTGTCTCAGGCACCTCAGACTCAACATTTAACTCATGTCTAAGCTCGGTGTCAGCTAGACTCATTTGCTATGGTTCTGCATCTGAGTCATATTCCGTTTTTGTTCGTAGTCATAAAAATGACTCTATTGCCCAAACCAGAAGCTTAGAGGCAGCCCATGATGCTTTCCTCTTCCCTTTTCTCTCCTCTCTCCCCCTCCCACCTCCATCAATCGATCACCAAATGCTCTTTCCTTTTATCCTAGAGATACTATGAACCAGATTATCTTTCTCCATCTCCTGTGATTTTACTTAAGTCCAAGCCAACATAAGCTGTTCGC
>PVIC010021033.1:0-29021 GCA_004025085.1 Thryonomys swinderianus | reverse complement strand
AGGCTGGCTCTGAGCTCACTATGTAGCCCAGGCAAGCTTCGAACTCAGCAATCCTCCTGTCTCTGGCTCCCGAGTGCTGGGATTACAGGCATGAGCCACCACGCCCGGCACTGTGGTATGTGGTATTGATGGCTGGTGAGCGTGAGTCTCCACACCCAGCATTGTATGTGGTTACCAGGGATTGAACTCAGGACCTTGCACTTGCGAGGCAGGCGCCAGAACCACTGAGCTAACACTCTGGCCCTGAGTGATCAGTATTTTTGTCAGTTTTTCTGAGCTAGGATTACTGAAGTCAAAGGATTTAACACAGACATGAAATCATTCCTTGGACTTTCTGAGGAGCATCCCAGAGCTTCCACACCTATAGGTTGGCTTCTCATGAATATGAAAGGATACACAGATGTTAGAATGGACAGAGGGTAGAGAGAGGCAGAGGCAGCCTGAGGTGTCCTGATAGTTTTGGATGGGCTTCTGGGTGCATAGCATTCAGTCAGCCATATTACTCATTCCCGACCTCAGCAAATTGAGGCTCCATTCTATTCCTTAATTTTTTTTTTTTTTGAGACAGGGTCTCACTTTGTAGTTCAGGCTGGTCCTGAGCTCACTATGTAGCCCAAGCAAGCCTCGAACTCAGCAATCCTCCTGCCTTTGCTTCCCGAGTACTGGGATTACAGGGGTGAGCCACCACACCCAGCCTGTTCCTTAATTTTTAAAAAACATTTAAAAGATAGCACATGCTTGTTTATGAAAAATTAGAAAAAATTCTGTTGAAACCACTGGAGAAATTTCTTTCAGTTCTTTTTCCTGTATTGGTATTATTTTTGTAGAGTTATTGGGATGGAGTATGCACAGAATAGATTGTATCTCTTGATACATGATGTTATGTAAAAACAAATTCCATGTTATCATATTGTCTTCCTTAATCACCCTTTCAGTTGCTAGATATATAATATATATCTAAAATTTCCTTAATTCTTTGCCACACTGAAGAATATTTATACTTTCTCATTTATTTTATTACAATCTGAGCATCTATAATCTGAAAATCTGAGATGCTCCAGCATCTGAATTTTTTTTTTTTTTTTTGAGACAGGGTCTCACTTTGTGTTCGGGCTGGCTCTGAGCTCACTATGTAGCCCAGGCAAGCCTCAAACTCAGCAATCCTCCTGTCTCTGCCTCCCGAGTGCTGGGATTACAGGCGTGAGCCACCACTCCCGTCACTGTGCTATGTGGTATTGATTGCTGGTGGGTGTGAGTCTCCACGCCCAGCATTCTATGTGGTTTTGGGGATCGAACTCAGGACCTTGCGCTTGCGAGGCAGGTGCTGGAACCACTGAGCTAACCCTCCGGCCCAATCTGAAATTTTTTGAGTGGAGACATGATGCCACTAGTGAAAAAACCCTGAACTTTGAAATTTTGCTTCATGCACAAATATACTAAAATGTTGAATAAAATGAGCTCTATGTTATATGTATAAAGAGTCTAGAAATACATATGAATTTTTGTTTAGTTTTGGGTTCCACTGACAGATCTCATTATGTATAAGCAAATATTCTGAAGACTGAAAAAAACCCAAAGCTCCAAAAAGCTTCTGATCGCTAGCGTTTCAGAGAGACCTCTTTAAATCAGGCTGTGATGAACAGCTTTTTGTATAATGCTTCATAAAACACTTCCGTGTAAATTAGAATGATTTCCTGAGGGTGGAAAATTACACTGTACAAAGAAAAAGTGTTACTCAAGGTTCTTGACACACTCTGGACTTTTAAAGAGGAGACCGTGCACTCGGCACGGGATGTCTGCAGCTGGGGAGCACGCAGCGGGCTCACCCAGGCCGTTGAGGGTTCCCACGGTGTCCACCATCCAGCGGCTGATGCTGTGGTTTGCCAGAGAGTCAAACATGCTGCTCAGGGCGCTGGCCCCAGCCGCAGTGCCGATCAGGTACTCCAGGATCAGGTTCCAGCCAATGAAGAAGGCCACAAATTCCCCGACAGTGACGTAGCTGTAGGTGTAGGCAGATCCTGTGGTCTTGGGGACTCGGACTCCGAACTCTGCATAGCACACGCCTGCGGGGAACAAGCGTACACACAAGGTGGGCTTTCTGAGATGAGCCAGCTTCTTGGTAGGTAACAATCGTGGGGAGAAAACATTGGGAACTTCTGAGGTCTTAGACTAAATACACAAAGTTTTATGTAAGTCACTCGCCACTTAAAGATGGGACTGTGTTCTGAGAAGCGTGTTAAGCAGTTTTGTCTCCGTTTGAGCATCACAGAATGCACTGCACAAGCCTTGATGAATGCCTGCTACACACCTGAGCTGTGTTTGACACCGCCTCTCATCCCAAGGTCACGTGAACAGAACAAGCACAGGAGGAAATGACTGACGCAGGACATGCGGGGAGCCTGAGGCCTAAGAGGCTGTTGCCAGTGCAAGACAGTGGACTATTTTATAGTAGTCTTTTTTTTTTTTTTGAGACAGGGTCTCGCTCTGTAGTACAGCTGGCTCTGAGCTCCCTATGTAGCCCAGGGAAGCCTTGAGCTCAGCAATCCTCCTGCCTCTGCCAGGAGGATTGAACCAGGGACCTTGTGCTACCTAGGCAGGCACCGGAACCCCTGAGCTAAATCTCCGGCCTATAGTAGTCTTTTTTTTTTTTTAATAAGTAGGAGTGCACTCTAAAATACCTGTAAGTGGTATAGTATAATAAATATATTATAGGGATATTGTGAGTGCCCATGTGTCTGATTCAGTGTGACCTCCCGTATGGGCCAAGGTTACAGTGTTCAAAAATATTCCTCTATTTCAGTTTGTACAGGTTATAGATGATGCTCTCCACTTTAGTGCAATGCTTTAAGCAATCTGTGAAGATTCTTGTATCTAGAAGGTAGATAAAAATGCAAATGTAAATGGATAGTTGCAAATAAGGAAAGTTAGCATATGCAAAAGATAATTTAACAAACACATTTACACTGTGTGGTAGAGTGCCAACTGCTGGAAACTAGAAAGACAAGTGACTCATATCCCTATCTTCAAGAGAGATATGCCAGGGGATCAGTGCACACGGTACGCCTGAGAACCTCTTGTTAAGGCAGAAGTGCATGGAACACTGAGAACATAGATATGAGACAGGCACTCAGTTCATTTTGAGGTATATGAAAAAATTCATTGGCTAAAGAAGGTAGAACATGAGGCAAAGATGTGGAGGAAGACAGGTGAAGTATTGAGGTAGAGTGCACATGAGGATATTGGGAGGAGTTGAGGCCAGATAGGGCTGGGGTCCAATTCAGTCAGAATCACCCACTGAATTCTAACTTTAGGGTAAAATGCCATTTAATAAGCTCCCCAGGCAATGTGTGTGCTTGCTTGTATTTGAAAAAGCACGAGGTTCTTGGATGTGATTGGAAATCAAATTAGAAAGAGACTGAGACTACACCAAACTCCCGGGAGTTGGTGGCTTCTTCTTCTGGCTGGGAACTCTGGGTGTGGGGTGGTGGGTGGGGTGGCCACTCAGAGGACAGGCCTAGGACAGCTTTCAGGAAACACACCAGGAGTGGGACGTAGGAGGATGTAGGAGGGAACCTAAAGGGAACTGTGCCTTCAGTCCCTATTTTGTTAAGGGGCAACCCTGAGGTTCCCTCATCACAAACCAGGACTCAATAGTTCACTCTTTTGTGAATAAAGAGAGCAGGTTTCTTCTCCTTTTGAAGGGAGTGGTATCAACGCGAGGAAGCAAAACCAGAGATTCAAAAGCAAGGGCACAGTCAATGTGATGACATCTCTCTTTCTTCCCCGGAGGTGCTCCGCTTGTGACTTGTGATGCTGTCCTTGTGGAAAGAGCTGTAAACCTGCTAGGCTGGGCCCCAGTCAGCACCACTTCTTTAAATTCAGTTTCCTTACTTGTAAAATAAAAGTTCTCCCTTAAGGATCTCCTAACTTTTACTCTCCAGGATTCTGCTATACTGGATCTTGCTTTTGCTGCAAAATATCTTGAGTATAACTGAAGTCGTCTTTTCACTCTATTGTCCTGTATTATGAGGATGCTCCTGGGGATAGTGAAACCCTTTGTCTCTACATTAAATGGCCCAGCTGCTGTTTTAATTTTTATTTCAGCCCCCCTCCCCCAATTCTGCCAAATACTGCTCTTTCTTGGTGTCAGGCAGTCTGTTGTTACTTGTTGCTCTCACAGTCCTTGCCTCAAGCACTCGGCCCACCCCTTTTCTAAATAGCTGCTTCCAATACTGGATATTTATACCTTTAGAGTGAGTCTAAAATTAAGAGGAAGTGGGCTCTGAGGAGGGCCTGAAGAAGCCATCCATGAGGAGAGGACAGAGCAGTGTAGAGTAGGGCCTGATGCTGTTTTCCTGGAGGATGTTCATGTTTGCACTGGAGCTCTTGAGAGTTTCATCTGCACACACTAGTAGGTGGTGTGTGATGAAGAGATCAGGGGAGTAACTAATGTCTCTTCTCTGGTGTAGGATCCACAGCTTCATTCAATAATTCCTGAGTTCCATGGGATTATTTTGTGTACAAATTTGTATACCTTGATAATGCACAAGAATTCAAAATAGAATTCTTTCAAGTAATGGTCTTAAAACAGGCATCAATTTGATAGCAAATTTAATTTGGGGGAACTTCCTGAGTGTTGTGTAGTTTTGTGCAATCAAACATACTTCCCAGAATATCTGATTTCCCAAATTAAATGTAAAAATATCCAATTCACTAGCAGAACCTGCTTGCCAGGTGTAGTTAGTGACAAGTGAAGTCTTCGTTAGGTCTGTGAAGGGATAGCCCCTGCTGTATGGAGTCAGAGGCCCTGTCCAAAGAGGCTTTGGAATATCACTCATTTATTTCCCAAGGTCCTGCTGGGATCCCGATGTCTGTAGTTTGGGGAAAACAGTGGGAAAATTTATTAGCCGGTAACCACTTAAGACAATTTCTGTTCTGCAAAACCATTTTTCTGGAACAAATTATGCAAAAGATATTCTAGTATTTTAAGATTCTTCTGATTTGTTTATATACAGAAATCCAGGCTTTCACTGAGTACTAGAGATTATCTAACCTGGCAGTTGTACTAGTAATGGAAAGTGAATGTTTACAAGCCAGAATATCCTGGAAAAAAACTGAAATACTTTGTTAACTATTAAAATATTTCAAATTATCAATATTTCAATTATTCAAATATTTCAAAATATCTGGTATGCAAGAGAGTTACATTTTAAAATTTTCAATATGAAAAGATATGGAAAAGGAAACCTTGGTTTATATCTTAGTAAGAGAATATCCATGGTTAGGTCATTTGTCTGTACACAGATAAGGGGAAGTGGTCAACTAAATCAGGTTTAGGTTCCCTCTCATGCATCTTCGATTTCACAACTAGAGTCAGCTCTTAATTATCTTAGCCAATGAGGGACACCTGTAGAAAATACGGCAAATCGCTGGTTCTCAACACGGGTAGTACTTCCCCCTAGGGAGAAGTGGTTCTAACGGTGATCTGTAGGTACTTATGGCATTAAATAGGGAGGAGCCTAATCTGCTGGCAGTTCTGCATCACCTGGAGTCACGCCTGGGAATGAAGAGCTGTCTTACATCTCACCTGATTCTGAGGGTTCAGAGGATAATTATATAAGCATGAATCTTTTTATGACTTCAGAAAGGAGTCTATCTCCATTTCACGTTTAAATAGATTTGCTTTGTGTGGTTTTACAAATTTGCTTTTTAGCACTGTAGTAACCGGGTAAATTAAAAGAGTGCTATAATTTATTTTGTTTAGGATTTACCAAGAGTTATTTATTATTTTGGAAAACTGCATCCACAACAGCAATATTATTTGTGGTCTTTTAACATTACAAGGCACACTATGTGAGTATATATTGGTGACAGTTGCATTCCTAGTTGCTCTACAGATGACTGAAAAACCTCTGACAGCCAGACGTGGTGGCTCACGCCTGTCATCCCAGCACTCGGGAGGCAGAGACGGGAGGATTGCTGAGTTCAAGGCTTGCCTGGGCACCATAGTGAGCTCAGGGCCAGCCTGAACTACAACGCAAGACCCTGTCTCAAAAAGAAAAAAAAAAACAAACCTCTGACAACTTTATTTTGTTTCTTAAGATATACTCCAGCATTCATAGAAATAAATATTATTTTCATTAAGTATCCCTTTAATTTATCTTTCCTACTCAGGGCATATTGATTTTTTTTTTTAAAGATGTAGCTCACAAGCCCAACTCCACCTTCCAGCCTCCTCTTGTTTCTCCTGCAACCAAAGAATAAACTCCCTAAAAGCCATACTCACCTGACTTGGCCATGGGAGCACTTCATAGATACTCCATGAAGTATTAAGCATTAGCTGCATGGAATCAACTATTTATTAAACACCTTCCTGATTAAAATATATAAGCTTCAAGTTCCGAAAATCTTCCGTACTTCCTGGTTGTATCTAGCATCCACTACAATGTCTGTCTGATTAAGTAGATACTTAACAATTCATGTCTCATAAAGTAAGAAACTTTGGAAGTTAGAAGTTATTTAGGAAATGGCTAACTTAGTAAGTTAGAGAACTAGGCAGAATAAATGACATTATCTCTAGTTTTCACTCTAGAATAGCAAAGAAAGCATTCTGGTATTTGTTATCGGAAAATTGATTTGGGTGGACTAAGGTAGAGGATTACTATTCTAAACGAGAAGTAAATGTAAAATTGATCTTTACTTAATTTGATAATTCATCCAAAGATTCTTGCCCAGAGTTACCTCTCTATGTACTTCTAGGTTACCCATTAAGTGACTGGGGAGGAAGAGACACACTAATTCCAGGGGCATCGCTAGGTTCTGAGACATCCATGTAGGACACACTGTGGGGTGCCGTTGGCCAGCAGTGAGTGATGGGCACTTGTTCCGAGCTGGGAAGTCCACATCCTTGAGACACAGGAAGGATTCATTTCAGCAGGGTCTAGGAGTGATTCCTCACAGCCTGCATCTGATAACCTTCGCCATCACCCATCCTTTAAGTATACTGCAGACACATTCCCTTTTACATCTTAAAACATCTGTACTGGTTTGTTTCATTTTTATTTGCAGAACTGTTGGTGGTTAAACTGAGAAGTCGACAGCCTAAAAGAAGTTAAACATAGAGGGGACTCACATATTGAAAAGAAAGACAGAACAAGATCCCAGAGAATCTCCCTTGAAGTAGTCTCTATCAGTCCCCTCTGTGTATCCCTGAGGAGAGTGCCTTGGGGTTCAGAAAAAATATGGTCTTTCCAAAGCGCATTTCTTTCCAAGTCAGAGTCTTTGGTTCTGTCACATATAGGAAGAAGTGCTGTCACATGTAGCACCGAGGTTCAGTGCTCCGGAGGACCTGCAGGTGATGCTGAGCTTCCAAACAGTGCCTCAGTATGGTGCTGCTCTTTAGCAAAGTTAATCACTCTGTGTCCCTCCTCTCTAACCCCATCGTGTCACTCACAGCCAACCCTGATTCTCTGTGACCCCCTTAGAGCCAAGAGCGAGGATTCTCCCTCCTCAGAGTGGGGAAAGGAGAAAGACCCAGCAGGGAGTTGACAAAGACTGGAGAACTGCTTCTCCTTGAAGAACTTCATTTATCTCCGCATGCCACCAAAGAAAGCTGCTAGATAAATAAGTACTTCTAAATCTGTGCACATTCTTCTGGGAGGATTAGATTTAATGGTTATCCACACTTGGATGCCAGTTACTCTACACAGAGAGCTTTTCCATTCGCATATGGTTAACTTATTTTGACTAGTTCTCTAACTTACTAAGTTAGCAATTTCCTAAATAACTTCTAACTTCCAAATTTTCTTACTTTATGAGACATGAATTGTTAAGTAGTTAAACAGACAGATACTGTAGTGAATGCTAGATACAACCAGGAAGTATGGAAGATTTTCAGACCTTGAAGCTTGTATATTTCAATCAGGAAGGTGTTTAATAAATAGTTGATTCCATACAGCTAGTGTTTAATACTTCATGGAGTATCTATGAAGTGCTCTCGTGGCCAAGTCGGGTGAGTATGGCTTTTAGGGAGCTTATTTTTTGGTTGCAGGAGAAACAAGAGGAGGCTGGAAGGTGGAGTTGGTTGGGCTTGTGAGTTGCATATTGAAAGGTGAGTGGAGATTTGCCCCAGTAAGGAATAAATGGAGACAAGAGTAGTTTCAGGAAGATGGAAGGAAGCTATGCCAGGATGCAGTAGGCAGGCGACTGGGGGACTGAAGTTCAGCTCTAGAGGTGAACCGAGTGAAAGGCAGCATTTTTAAAAAATAAGTTGGTGGAATGTAATGGCAAAAGGACTGCATAGTTCACTATAGTTTAAAAAACTCTTTCTTGGTTGTAGAATCCTTTTTTCACTCAAAGTCTTATTTGGGAGCCTAACATCAAAAGGAGTAAAAGCAGTGCAGTGTGTCTGAGGGTTTGGGAGCCACAGAGGCTGGTTGGTTCAGTAGCTCCCCCACCTACAGCTCCCGGAGCCCTGGACCTTCTCAGTGGACCCAGGACCTGTGCTGAGCTTGGCAGAGGGCAGGGTCAGCTGCTCTTCAGGGTGGTTAGTTCCTGGACAATGTAACCGAGCCACAGACTTAAACACATCCATTCAGCAACAGAAATGCTGCTAGAACCAAGGCCTCTTAACATTAAGTTCTGGTAGCTTTCTGATTTATTCATTCATGTATCCACCATTCATAAGGTGTCACCTGTACGCATCCACATTCGGTTTTAGGGGCTAGAAAGTCAACAGGAAGAACATGGCTCCTTTTGGTTTAACTGAGGAAACAGACCAGAAAACCAACTAATCAGAAGACTGGCCAAAGATATGAAAGTGTGTGGAAGGGGTTGCCCAAGAAAACTATTTGCCAAATCTGGATTTCATCTAGGCTTCTGGAAAGGGCAGCATCTTGAGTGTTGGTTAGTGGGTTAGTCTGGCCACCCTTGGATGTTGAGCTATTAGGTGCACCTACTAGGCCTGACTCTTTCAAACTTTTTGTGTCTAGCATACTGCACATTGGGAGGAAGAAGGGTTGTGTGGGCTGATCTGGCAAGTGGACTAAGGGTAGCAGTTCTTCACTGCTGAGATCACTTCTCAGGTGCCACTAGTGAATCAGCCATCTGCCGGACGCAAGATGGAGTCCACCACTGGCCTGCCCTGGGAGAGTCGCCAAACATCTCTGTCAGAACATCTTTACTGTGAGAACTTGTTGCAAGCAAGCAAACAAATAAGAAAGAGGCTGGGAATGTAGAGATGAAGTTCAGGTCCCCAGTACCGCAAACATATAAAAGTCCTCATCAATGTAGTATTTTGCTGAGATGATCATTACCCATTTTCTTAATTTTTATTTTTTGAGACAGGGTCTTGCTTTGTAGTTCAGGCTGGCCCTGAGCTCACTATGTAGCCCAGGCAAGCCTCCTACTCAGCAATCCTCCTGCCTCTGCCTCCAAGTGCTGGGATTACAGGTGTGAGCTGCTATACCCGGCTCCACCTTCATTTTCTTAATTTTCATAAGGCAACTGTGTTTCTTTTACAAATTCACAGCAGAACTAAGGGATTTTAAAGACTGCTATGGTTGCTAGTTCTGATGATTCAGAATGGGATGGGAGGAGAAATCACAGGACTTTAGAGAGAAATGGAGTGTGCCTTCTCCTGGGAGTGCTTTCCTGGTGATGGCAGGTAATGAAGTGTCTCTGTCCCTGCTGTGTACCTTGAGAAGCAGGTTGCTGTATTCTGAGGACACCTATCTATCTAGCCTTGAGTCATGTGGGCTGGACTCAGGCAGCTGTCCTTATGTCCTCTCCCAGGTGCTCTTGGTTAGCCAAAAACTACGTTTCTTTTTCAAGAAGTGACCTGCCAGGCTGTCTCTTCCTCCCCCCTCACTGCTTCTGTCTCTTCTACCCAAGCAAACTCTATCACTTCCTGGCTTGCCAAGGAGGCCAGCAATTTTTACAAATGTGTCTGGAAGAAAAGCAATTTGTCTGGGAATGCCTGTGTTTCTTTGTGTCAAAGAAGAGGCGCATGATTTCTCTGCCAAATCAGGGCCCAGAAGGACACTGAGGGCCTGTATTCAGAGGATGGGCCGTGTCATCTCTGAGTGTGGGCACGACACTGTAAAGTGTGGAGCCTGGCAGGCTTCAGTTAAAGTTTGGCAGGGAATATAGAGCTCCCAGGCCCCCCAAACCACAGCACCAATGTATCAACTTAAACAAGAAGGAAAGAAGCTGTTCTTATTGTTAGAGAAATGATCCCTAAAGCAGGTCCAGGCAGTTTACTAATTTGCTAATTAAATGTGATTAGCCAGTCTGTTCTTTCTCTTTCCTAGATCACCTCATATGAAAATATTTATTGGAGGTATGGTTTCCACAATCAAATGAATTTAAATATTTTGCTGCTATTCAAATATTTTATTGTTACTATGAGTAATTATCATTGAGGTAATGATCTTGTCATTGCATCCAATTAAAGAATCCATGAGTAAGCTGTTCTCTGAGCCCATCCTTGGGTCCAGATTGGTTCATCTTCTAGCCTTAGTTCTCTCTGGAAAATAACAACAAGGATACCTGCTATGCAGCTTGTTTTGAGTCTTCAAAGCCTACATGTACAGACCTGGCATATGGAAGAGACTCCTTCAGTGCAAGCCATTATTTGCATGTGAGGGACGTTTGCTTTGGAATGGGATAAAAAAGATTAGAAAACAATACTGCTAGTTGATGGTTTTTTTTTTTTTTGTTGAGACAGGGTCTCGCTTTGTAGTTCAGACTGGCCCTGAGCTCACTATGTAGCCCAGGCAAGCCCTGAACTCCACAATCTTCCTGCCTCTACCTCCCGAGTGCTGGGATTGCACGCATGAGCCACCATACCTGGCACTGTGTATGAGGTACTGATTGCTTGTGAGAGTCAGTCACCACGCCTGATTGTTGTACGTGGTTACTAAGGATGAAACCAGGGACCTTGTGCTTGCTAGTCAAGAGCCAAAAACCACTGAGCTAAATCTCCTGCCCTAGTTGATATTTTTTTTTAACCTCTGTCATGGCAAGAATACCGGGCATCATGAACGTAATGATGAGTTAAGATGAAATAGAACAGTGATGGCGAAGCTTTTAGACCCAAACTGCAACTCAGAGCCCACTTATTTATTGCAAAGCACCAGCACTGTAATAAACCTCAATCATGCCTTGTTACAGGGACAACTTAGCTCGCGTGATTCCAGAGAGGCCTCTGTGCCCCACGATGGCATGTGTGCCACTGGTTTGCTACAACCGATCCAGAATGTAGACCAGGACTTAAGTGTATTCCATGTTGTAGAAAAGTCTCTTCATACATCCTAAACCTTTAATCTACAAACTTCCTGTTCTGCTTCATCAGTTCAATTAGAAATTGTGAGGAGAAAGAGAAATTTTCTTTTCTTTCTTTTTTCTTTTTTTGAGTTAGGGTCTTTCTATGTAGTTCAGCCTCTCCTCCCATTTCTTACTAACTTCTGTTAATGAGACCTGCTGTCCCTTGTCCGGGTGAATCTAGTACCTGAGTTGAAAAAGCTTTGTGCAGAAGGGACAAGGAAAGTAGGAGCAGAGGTGACAAGTAGCACTTCTCTCTCCTCTAGGTATTTCCAGCTCCTCCCTCTCACTGAGCAGGCTATACGCATTTTTTTTTTTGAGACAGGGTCTCACTTTGTAGTTCAGGCTGGCCCTGAGCTCACTCTGTAGCCCATGCAAGCCTTGAACTCAGCAATCCTCCTGCCTCTGCCTCCCGAATGCGGGGATAACAGGCTTGAGCCACCAAGTCTGGCATTTGTGGTATGTGGTACTGATCGCTGGTGGGCGTGAGTCACCATGCCCTGTATTGTTGTAGGTATTACCAGGGATCGAACCAGGGACCTTGCGCTTGCTAGGCAGGTGCCAGAACCACTAAGCTAAATCTCCAGCCCGCTGTACGCACTTTTGAAGCAGATGAAAGTGGCACTAACAATGCTGAGAGCTCTCAGAAGCTCTAGTGCAGGGGCTAGACCACCAGCTCTCACGCTGAGAACATAGGCCCGAGGTTAAAGATAAGGGCCTGAGAGATATGGGTAAAAATGAGAATTAACTTGTGGCATATACTGGTACAAATTTCCCAATGTTATATGTGATTTTGAGATGTATATAAATTGTACCAATAAAGAATTCAATTTAAAAAAAAGGAAAAAAAAAAAGATAAGGGCCTGAAGCCATCATGTTCATTTTAACATCATGCTCACTTACACATTATTATTGTGTTCATTTGTGGATGATGAATTCAAGATCTAGACGGGTTGTCAGGACTTCCTAACACTTAGCATTTTACCCAGGAAGTAAAGTCGAGTCTTTATGAGCACATTATGTGCAGGAAGTGATAACGACGATATGGATATGGGAAGGAGGTAATGTGTGGAAGGGTGAAGCCACCATAGATAGGGCGACTACCTTTGCTGCAGCCCTTTGCCCAGAGGGCTGAGGGAGCCAACACCTTGGCCTGTCTGTGTCTTTCAAGCATTCGGTGAAGCTTCAGGTAAAGTACCTTGGCAAGCTGCATAAAGAGTAAGAGGCAGAACGGACCTCAGAATGAGGCAGTTTTGCTACAGGTGCTAATTTAGACGAGGCTGGAAAGTGTCTCTGTGTGAGCTGAGACAATTGAGCTTTCTTTACAAGTCTTTTCCCTCCCTGAGTTCTGTTTCCTCTTAACTCGTGCTGTACACAAACTAACTCAAGCTCTTCATTTTGTGGAGGAGGAAGCAGAGGCTGAGAGATGTGGATTACTTGCTGGACGGTCCCAAGGAGCTGAATCAAACCTTCTGTCTCAGGGGTCTTGTGTTCGGGAGCTATTTCTGCCTTGCTGAACACAGAGGAATCATTCCTTCCTGCAGCCACACTAGGTGCTCTAGGTATGTTGTGTCCTCTCCACCAGATACTGCAGATGATGGAAAGAGAGCCCAGGTTTTCCTGGGTTGGCTGGAGGAAACTGTTTTTACCACCAGCGATTTGAGACACTTGCAAATTTCTACTGAAATGTGCTTGCTTTTTTGAACTGATACTGACATCCTTCCTACAGGGTTGTCAATTGAAGCTTATATATAAGAGCTCCATGAACTTCACAGGACCTTTCTCCTCTTGCTGGCAGGTGAAAAGAAGGCAGAATTTGGAAGATACTTTCATGACCTCATTTACAGAAGTTTTTTTTTTTTTTTTTTTTTTTTTTGCTTTTTTGGAGACAGGGTCTCACTTTGTAGTTCAGGCTGGTCCTGAGCTCACTATGGTGCCCAGGTAAGCCGCCGCGAACTCAGCAATCCTCCTGTCTCTGCCTCCCGAGTGCTGGGAATTTACAGAAGTTTTAATCTAGAAAAGTTCTCTTGGAATCAATAGCACAGGGTGAAGCATGGGCTTTTTGAGCTCTTTCCCCGTACAATGAGAGTTTCTTCAATTCATTAAATTGTCTTTGTTGGGTTTTTCAGCTTAGGAATGTTGAGTCTTTATGAAACACCCCATACCTTCCGATTTCTGGAGCAAGACAGAACCAAAAATTTAGGCTTCAATTTGGTGCTGACTGCCTCGTACTCCTGGCCCTGAAGTTTCTGGGCTTCGCTTCTGCATCCTGGTGAAGTAGTATCAAAGCAACATTTACTTTGTAGGGTTTTTTGGAAGGGTTAAGCAATTGGTATTCAGCTAGCACCAAACACATCAGAAATTCTCGGGAGGTTAGCTGTTATAATGAGACATAAAACAGGGACACAAATATCCACAGGACAGGGAGGCTAAAAGGATTTACATGAAGTAATGTGGGTACACAATCTGGTAGGTAGTATTTGTCTAACCATAATAAAAATGATAGCAACAATAATGAAGGCTAACATTTACAAGTGTTTGTTAAATTTATCTTTTACTTTATAAACATCAGGGGAAGCTGCTATTCTTAGTAAGAGTTCATCAAATGGCTGTGCATTTGGGTAACATTTCGGAGAGCAAATTATCCTTAAATCTGAGGATAGGCATGCATTTGTTCATCTTTGAATTTCATCTTTATTCTCTCAATATTCGTGCCCCATGAAGAATTGTTCTTAGAAGTGTCTTGGGGAGCGAACAAATGCAAAGTTGTGCAATGAATGAGCGAGCTTAGGTCCCTGAGAAGGCCTGTGGAGCTCCACCCCTCCTGCTTCCCCTCCATTCTGGCTTCAATTTGAGGAGGGAAAGTAGCTTGTTGATGTGGAAAGTATAGCAAGGGAATGAATGAGACTGTATATGTACGTCTGTATAAACTCTGGGTTTTAGCCGTCTTTCCTCGGGTGTGATGATCTCAGCTGAGACGAACCAGAGTGGAAGCAGAGAGCTTTGCGAAGACTCCACAGCAGCCCAGGGCAGGAGCTGGGAGTCTCACCTGTGTGAAGGCAATAACTCTTTTGTCGTTGCTCCCCTTTTCTGGCCCCAGGGCTCCTCCCACTGCTGCCTGACCCAGTGAAGGGTCCCAAGCTGCTGAAGAGCAGAGGAGGATGGTGGGAAGAGTAGGTTACAGTCTCTAACACTGAACCATAAATTGAGTCCAAGGAAAATACTGCTCGGTAAGGTGGCCCTCAGTTGATTTCTAGATGCAATCCATGAAGACTGGTCACAGTTTATCAGTCCACATCGAAAGAGAAATATTTTCTGGCTTCAAAAGTCTTACAAACAGCCTCCTGACACAGAAGAGTATAAGATCGGGAGTTTCACCATCTTAGCCCTGAGCTCTGGCTCCGTGTAAGTAGCTGTGGGATTTCCAGGAAGTTCCTTCCCCCTGTGGCTCTGGATCGTCTTGGGTGGAGGGGGACAGGAGAGGGTCCTCCGTGCAGGTCCTTCCCAGGAGGGCTGCAGGCACAGATGTGCTCTTGTACCTTTGGCCATGTTTCCTCTTTACTGGCTTCCTGTTCTCCTTTCACTTTCTGTTACCAGAACTGCACCATAAAATCCATTTTTCTAATATGATTCTTTCAAAATATTCTTACTCTTTATGTGTCTTCTAGTGGATAGAAAGAGCATTTCCTCCTTTCTCTCATTATATCCATCTCCAAATCTACTCCTTACTAAGCTTTCTTCTTACCTCCAAGTTTAGGGCCTCCTAATTTTTTTTTTTTTTTTTTTGAGACAGGGTCTCGCTTTGTAGTCCAGGCTGGCTCTGAGCTCACTATATAGCCCAGGCAAGCCTTGAACTCAGCAATCCTCCTGCCTCTGCCTCCAGAGTGCTGGGATTACAGGCGTGAGCCACCCCCCGCGAGGGCCTCCTAATTTTGTGCCTGTTTGTATAAGATGAGCACAACAGTCTTTCCACCTCTATTCTATCTCCATTCATATTACTAAAATACACACCTGGCTGTGCTGCTGAGCTTCTCACAGCCTATGGCGTGATACTTTGCTTTCTTGGCATGATGCATTTTAGGGCTGGGAGTGGGAGGTGAGGTTGAGGGAAAGACTTCTCTGGACTGGGGCAAGGGGAGAGCCAAGGAGAGGGTGGTGGAGGTTCCCTAGAGCCAGGGAGAACTGGAGCGTCCTAGATCCAAGTTCAAGGCTATTGCCTGCCGAGATTGGCTATGCTCTGTTCTTGATGTGTGGCTCAGACTTTGCAGAGGTCCACTGAGCACAGAAACATGTGTTACTCACGAGTCAGGGAGAGTAGGAGTCGGGGGTGTCCACTTCAATGATAAGGTTAAGAAAAGAGGCAGCGGGAGGGGAAATGCGGAGTGGAGACAAGAAGAGACAGACTTCATGGACGTAGAGGTTCAGAACCGATAGAACTCAGAGAGTGGTGAGCTTCACAACTCCATAGGCTTATTTAGCTTTTCCAATTTGTATCGGCATCAGAACCAATGATTAGATTTGGATATCTTAGACAAAATCAACCTCAGCAAACTGGAGGCCCTACGAGTTATGTGCCCATTATAGATATGGCAGAGACAGCCAGTTTTCCTTTTCTGTTCTATTCTGGGCTTGGCAACACACCCAGTTGAAATATTGCATTTCCCAGACTCTTGGCTATTGGCAGGGGTCCAAGTTTTGGCTAACGTAGAAGTTGCAGGGAGGATTATGGGTGGAAGGGTGAGAGGGCAGTGGACAAAAGGGCAAAGTCCCCATGACTTTGGGTTACAATGGCAGCCTCTTCCTAGATTTCTTTTATAAAAGAGAAATGAATTATCTCCTTTTTTGGGTTTTCTATGACCTGCAATTGAACCTCACCCTAGTTTGCTAATGTAGCAATAGAATTACAAAGTGATTAAAAAATGAATTCTGGAGTTAGAGTGCTTTTACTTGATTTTCTTTTTCTTTTTTATCTTTGTGATATCAGGGCCTGAGCCTAGGACTTTCACACCAGGAAACATCTCTAGCTCTTTTTATTTTGAGACAAGATTCCACTCCACTGAATTACTAAGGGAGTATTAAAGCTTGGTGATCCTCCTGCCTCAGCCTTCCAGTGTGGTGGGATTATAGGCATGTAGCACCATGCCTCAGTGCTCTGCAGTCTCGTAAGCAGGAACCTCAAGCAAGTCACTGAACATTTCCTGAGCCTCACTTTTCTCATCTGTGAGGGGTGATAAGTGTAATCCACTTATCCTATGGGTCTGCCATGCAGAGGAGTAAAATAAGGTTTTAAGCACTTAGAATTCTTGGCGCAAAGCCAGTGGGCAGTAAACGGGAGCTGCTGCTGAGGTTGCTGTTAGAATTAGCATGGCCGCAGTTACTCAGCAGGTTTGATGTTCATTTCCTTGAATAAGCAATGGTCTCTTAGGACAGAGGCAACTTCTTTTCCATTGTTGATACCTCCGCAGGACTGGTATGGGTTGGGGATCTAGTACATTTTTACTGAATCATGTTTTATTAAGCTTTTGCCAACTATTTCCACAGGTAGATGAGAAAAATTACTGTTATTGTGCACCAGGCAGGGGACTGATACTGTGCATATTGTCACCTAATTCTTTCCAAAATCATTTGGGATACGTGCATGAGAGTTATTATAGAAAGAATACAAGCTCAGGAATCAGTTTAAATCATGTTGTTTTTGGTTCAGTTTTGATAACAGTAAAAGAGAACTGGACATAAACTAGGGAAAGAAAATCAAACCTTCTCTTCTGTCGTTCAAGCTCACAGGAGCCTCTTGGGGTTCTGGGCAGCCAGATGTTGCTGGCATGATGGCTGTGTTTTGTTTCATCTCCTGCCAACTAAATTAGAGAAACCATCCTCCTCCAGCCCTCGTTCTCTCCACAAAGCGATAGGTGTGAAGCAGGAAGAAAAAACAATTTCCTTTTTCCAGTTTATACAGTCTACTACACACAAATGGATTTTTTCAGGCCTGGCACAGGCACAGGTCTGGCTGTGGCCTGTTGAACTTATTATTAAAGAGTAAGGGGAAGGGTTGTAGGTGGCTGCTTCCTCCGATAAGAGTCCCCACCCCACCCCTTGGGCAGCCTGTGGCCCTTACTGTGTGCAGCAGAGTGGGAGGAGGAGGAGGAGCCGGGAAAGTCGCTGAAACTTTGGGCATTGTCATATTGTAAAGAGAACAGCTTCTCTCTGAGTCAGCTTTGTTTAATGTTAAACTTGCTTGTATGGCATCAGGATGAGGCCACGTGGCCAAGAAAATCTCCTGAGATTCTGTGGGCTAAGTATGTTCCCACATCTGTTTCCTGTCTTCAGGGGCCACTTCTGTAGCAGAGGGTAGGTTCTCGCTCCTGTCACACAGTAGGTCTCATCTCCATTGTGTGTCAGACATCCCAGGAATCTTGAAGAAAATATCGATCCCTAGGTTCTACATGCGTCTTAGTGAGTTAGAATTTCATGCAGTGGAGTCTGGGCATTCATATTTAAAAAAATATGAACACATGGGGCTGGGGATTTAGCTCAAGTGGTACCGTGCCAACCTTGGATGCACAAGGACCCAAGTTCGATCCCCGGCACTGCAAAAAAATAAAAATAAAAAAAATATGAACACATATGAAAAGAAAATTAAAAGAAAAGCCATCACGTGGGAAGAAGTATGTGTACCAATGTAGGGTCCAATGGAATAATGTAGTGAATGTTTAAAAAAAATTGTATTACAGTACAAGGCAAATCACCATCAATCCCCCTCAAAATATTCCTCTTTGCTTTGAACACGGCTGTCCAATTATTCCTGCCACTTTCTGAGTGAGTGCAGGAAGTCCTCTTTGGTTATTGTCTTTAGTTGTGCTATTGTGGCTGGCGTGATGCTCTCAATCAGTTCAGAGCGTTTACCTTTCATGATCGTTTTGACTTCAGGGAGGAACTGCGTGGCCAGATCTGGTGAATAAAAGGGAAGAGGGTGTCTCACAATGTTTGTATGAAGCTGCCTTTCTGTTGGATGGTGCTGGACAACAGCATTGACTATATTTTTCGTCATATCTCATAAACACATTCCCAGAAAGGACTTCCGAGCTGCTTCAGAAAGTGTCTGTGCTTGAAGGAAGGGGGAATATTTTGAAAAGGATTAATAGTTATGTGCCTTTTATGGCAATTCATTAAAAAAAATTTAAACACATATTATTTTTGATCAACCTTCATATACATTTAATAAATGAAGTATCCAGAAAATATAAAGGACTCTTAAAAGTTAATAATGTCTATGTACGTGCACCAACTTCCCACAGTAAATGTCATCATAACTACTGCAAAGAAGTACTAATAAATAATGGGACCTATACTAATAAAAATGGCCAAAAAAGTTAATAAGAAAGCAAAGAGCCCAATTTGGAAATGGGCAAAAGATTTAAATAGACATTCCACTCAGAATCCATTAATCTAGGACAAAAAAAGATCTTGCATGATTGAAATTAATAGTCAGGCTAGAGATTTTGTTGACATAACAGATTTATATCTAGGTTCTGTCATTAAAACTTCCCTTGCTGGGTGTGGTGGCTCACACCTGTGATCCTAGCACTCAGGAGACAGAGGCAGGAGGATTGCTGTGAGTTTGAGGCCAACCTGGGCTACACAGTGAGCTCAGGGCCAGCCTGAACTACAAAGTGAGAACCTGTCTCAAAAAACTAAAAGCAGCAACAACACCCAACAAAAACCAAAAAACCAAAACTTCCCTTGCCATGTATCTACATTTGGAGATAATGAAACCTACTGCTATGGTGTGGATGCGGTTTGCTGCAGGGTTCATCCTCATGGTTCCTAGCATGGCGCTGTCGGTGGTGGTGGTCCTTTAAGAGGTAGGGTCTTGTGGGAAGTAATCAGGTCATCAACAGTGCTTCCTTCCCAAGGGATTAAGGTAGTTCTGGTGGGACCAGGTTAGTTCCTTTGAGAGGAAGCTGTTATGAAAGTGAAAAAATTGGCCCTTCCCATTTCTGGCTTTTTGTGTCACCATTTGAGCTCTATCACACATTCACACCCATGATGCCATGAATCATGATGTGATGCAACAAGCAGTGAGGGCACTCACTGGAGCCAGTGCTGATGACCTCTGAACTATGGACACTGTAAACTAAATAACCTTCTTTTCTTTATACATTTTCCAGACTCAGGTATTTGGCTATAGCAATGGAAAACATACTAATGGAAAACCTTGATGAAATATGAGTTTTAAATATTATACCATATGGCAAACACCTATAGTAGGATTTGGCACAAAATAATAATCAGCATTTACTTAGTGCTGTGTGCTAGGCATTGCACTTTGTTAGCACTTCATTTAGTCTTCACAATAACTCCGTGAAGTAGGTAATTTAATGTTCAAAGTGGACAACCTAAGGCACAGAGAAGTTTGGGAACTTGATCAAGATCTCACAGAGGTCAGTGGCTGGGCCGGATTACAAGTCTAACTAAACTTTATTACTTATTATGTCACTTCAGAACCTGGATTTCAAACATTTCATTCTCTGACATCACCTCCTGGTCTTCTATCTTACTTTCTCAGTACTTTCCTTCCAATAATTTCTTGATCTCATTGAAATCTCCAGTTCCTCTGATCCTACAACTTTTCATGAATCATTGACACTGATGTTTTCACTTCTCTCCTTATTCAGCCTACACTATATGGTTCAGCACAGTTTACTTTTTCCTTTGCAAATACCTTAACCTCATTGCTTCTTTTTCCCTCTGGAAAAAGCTGAATCTAGTTATTCTATTTTTTCCCCCTCACTTTATTTTTGCAACCAAGCAGCAATTATTGCCAGATGTAACTGCACAACTATGGAGATTGGACTTACTTTCAGGTAAGTCAGTTTTAATCAAAGCCAGGAAGAGAAAAGGACCACACATTAGCAAGGATAAAAATGTAGGGACATTTGATTGTTGTGCTATGGAGAAGCAGCAGGAAGTCTGGCCAAGGACTGTTGTGACTCAGCAGGGAAAAGGAGATGCTATGGAAAGAGGGAACTTTAGACACCAGGATCACGGGACTCGCTGAAGAAACCCACTACACATATACTAATTTGGCACATTATTTATGGGTCCTGCCCTTGGCCAGGGAGGATTCTGACCAGCCTCAGCAAGGAGATGGTCAGTCACAAGTGTGGAACAGTGTTATGAATGGGGCCATATGCAGACTGGGGGATCCCGTTTGGAGAGAGGAAGTTTTTTCTCTTCTGATGCCTGGTGGGGTGGTGAAGGGACCAGTCACTTGGCAGCACCAAGGCCTGTGGTGGAGCTGGGGCAGGGATGTGCTGGGAAACAACCAGCTCCCTGAAAGGCAGTAATGACAACGATGAATGCACAGTCTCACCATAGCTGACTTGAGGCCACCCATGGGTTGTCACTGATTGTGGAGCTGGAAAGAGGTGTACATGACTGGGGCTCAGGGCATCTGGGGCAAATTGGCTCCCACACAGTATCGGCTGGGCCATGCCCAGGCTGCTCATGTGAGCAGAGCAAAGGGAAGATTCCACATACAGCACCAACAAGCATTGAGGCAGGGAACAGTTTCCCAGGATGCAACCAGATCTGTTCTCCTTTCTAGATGCTATGCAGCACCGTAAGAGAAGAGGCAGGGGACTCAGTCATGGAAATCATGGGAGTCACACTCTGGGGACTGGGACAAAATCAGATGGGGTCTAGGACAATCATGTGCTCTTCATTTAGTGAGCAAGACTTTGGTATGTGCCTTGTTTCACTGAGCTAATGTCTGCTTTTTTTTTTTTTTGAGAGACAGGGTCTCGCTTTGTAGTTCAGGCTGGCCCTGAGCTCACTATGTAGCCCAGGCAAGCCTCGAACTCAGCAATCCTCCTGTCTCTGCCTCCTGAGTGCTGGGATGACAGGCATGAGCCACCATGCCCGGCACTGTGGTTTGTGGTACTGATTCCTGGTGGGCATGAGTCACCACACCCAACATTGTATGTGGTTATTGGGAATTGAACTCAGGACCTTGAGCTTGTGAGGTAGGCGCCAGAACCACTGAGCTAAATCTCTGGCCCCTGCTGTCCGGTTTTTGTTCCACCTTGTCTAATCTGTTCTATGTGATAGCACTTCTTTTTTTGTCAGTACTATGGATTGAACCCTGCGTTTCATGCCTGCTATCCCAGTGCTGTACCACTAAATTATACCCCTAACCCTTTAGTTTCTTTTTTTTTGCATGGAGGGGCAGGACCTCACTAAGTGGCCAAGCTAGCCTCAAACTAGAACTGCTTGCATAGGATGTGTCACTGTGTTTGGTTATGATAAGAGTTTTAAATATATCAGTCCATGTTAAGAAAGTTCAGAAATAATTCCAATCACATTAATAGGATTTCAATTTTCTACAAAGTTCACTCATGTGAATCATTTATTTTCATCTATATAAGAGAAAAATCCTCTATTCTGCAGAAAGTTCAATTATTAGAATATTCATGCATATGAGAGGTCGACTACAGGAAGAGGGGATAGTGGTGAAACTAAAGGAGAAGACTAAACATTGCAGATCTTTTCCTTGTCAAATTAAAGTGATGTCAGTTGGGGGTGGTGGCACACATCTGCAACTTCCCCACTCTGGTTGGGGAAGGATTGTAAATTTATGTCCAGCTCAGGCAACTTAACAGTTTAGTAAGATCCTGCCTTAAAAAACAAATGGGTTGGAGATGGAGATGAAGCTCAGTGGGAAGGCCTTGGATTCAACACACAACACCATACATGTGCGTGCGCGCATGCACACACACACACACACACACACACACACACCAGCCATGCACACAGAAAGATGTCCACATTGAGCCAGTATATTTTTGGGTTATAGTTGTAGTCTGTCTTTGCACTATGCATGAATGAAGACTACCTAATATAGGTGGGAGGCATCGGTGTAGTGTTTTGCTTGTGTGCTGTCTGAGTACATAGGACTCCTGATATGTTAGAATTCTTCTGACACATTCCAAGGAACCAAACTCACTGCCAGGGCATAGGTTGACTCACATGATCCATTAGCCCCAAACCCAGCAAAATCTCACTTTTGCAGTATAACCATTAAGGAACAGGAAGTTTTCCTTTAAGTTGTCCATTGACCTCCTTCTGGTGTTCTAGGAAAGTACTGAGGATTGCAACTCAAGAGAAGAGATGGGAAGAGGGAAAAGCAATGGGAAAACCATTTCACAAGTTGTCACGATGTAAGTCCTAGCACCTTCATTTTTAAAAGTGAGTTTCATGACTCTCTCTAAAGGAGAGAGGAGGCGCTAACAGATCTACCTCTGTGGATGACAAGTGTGCTGAGATAGTTGTGGCAGATGGCAATTTGTGATACTCACAGTATCGTCAAATCTCCTAGCTTGGCTTCCTTCTCCTTATGAGGCACAATGCCAGTTTGGACATTATCAAATCCTAGTCATGTCAGAGTTACCGACTTGTCATTTTATCACTCTGCCTATTCTTTTTTTACTCTTTCATCCTAGCTATATCATCTATCTCTGCCTCTGAGGGTTTAACCTTCTTTCATTGAGGGGAAAAGTTAAAATAAAAATAGAGTCATGGGAACAAAACAAGTAGTGGGAAGTTGGGAGACATCTGGGCACCAAATAAATATTTATATTGAAAAAGGAAAGAAAAGGAAAGCTATTACAATCGAGTCAAAAACCCAGCCTTGCTCTTCCTGGAAGCCGAAACAAAAGGGGGAGCACAGGAAACTGCTTCTCTGCCACTTCATTCATCTCAGCACTAAACAGCCTAGTAAAGTCGGCTAGGTAGCAATCAGGTCAAGAGCACGCTGCCCGTAGGACTTCCCTTCCCTGAGACACTTACCTGATAATATAGATGCCACCGCGGCAATGATGAAAGACACAATGACACCAGGCCCTGCCATTTCCTTGGCCACCAAGCCAGACACCACGTACATGCCAGTGCCCACACAGCTGCCAACTCCGAGCGAGATGAGGTCCACAGTGGTGAGCACCTGGGCCAGTTTGGTGCCATGTGCCGTGGTGGCCCCAGTCCCCTCCAACATGGACTCCACCGGCTTGGTGCGTAGGATCCTGGAGTGCATGGCATACCAGGCAGCCCCCCACTGCACCCGCCGAGGGTCCAGCGAGGCCAAGAAGCCGCTCATCTTGTGTGGTAGGGCTTGCAGTGAAGCTCAGAAGATGGAGTAGGGCTACAGAAGCCTTAGTGGATGGTTCTGGAAGTCATCTAGTGAATGGGGATCTCCTGCTTAGGAAAGGTCCAGAGGGGCCCACAGAAGCCTTCTCCTGGGCATGAATATCTGTGGGACAAATACAAGAAAAAAGGAGTTAAGACCACGTGGGAAACAAAGCATGACCGCAGGCATGGTTGAAGGTTAATATTCTGAGTTGCTAAAAAATGGCTCTGTCTTTTCTGTTCATAATATGACAAGGTCCCTTTTCTCACTGGTGTTTCCCCTCCAGTCCTAAACAACAGTCTGAAGCTTGCACCGTGTTGAATAGTCATTCTCAAGAGGCTGGGCCACCATTTACTGTTCTACGACCCGGCCTAAACTGCTCCATTTCTTTGTGCTTCAGGCTCAGCCTTCCAGGGAAGGAGTGTGTCTCCACAAGGAGCTAAAGAAAATGCTCCTCTGTCAAACTGTAAGTACTTCTTAGCTCTGCCAAGACTTGTTCTGGTGCTTGAGCATATTTTCTTTTGGAAAACAGTATCCTCATTTTTTAAAAACAAGAACGTAAGATTAGACCTATGGTTCTCAAGAGGAGCCATGTCATGCCATGCCACCCATGAGACTGTTTTGAACTCTGCTTTCAAATAAAATGAAAAATGTTTCGATCTTATTTTGTCTTGAAGAGTGGTGAGGTGTGCTCCTGCCATTTGGGGTAGGTCTGAGTTAGTATAGGACAGTGGTGCACATATTCCAAATATCTTGCCAGACAGTTTTGTGGATAGACATCCTGGTGATGAGGATTTAGACCTAGAATTTAATTCTGTTTTAAATATACATGCGCACAATATTCTGGATAGTTTTAACAAACAAATACATGAAATTTTCTAGGAAAACAGCTACAGAATATATCAAAGGGAGGTTTTAATTTGTTTAGTTGGAAGGTACAGGGAACTTCCCATCATTTCAGAAATCCTAGGCTTGCATGGCAATGCCACTCATGGTATCGCACCTTTCACGCAGCACCTCTGTGACAGTCTGTCATTTGGAACTGACACATTTGCAGTGGTGCTTTGTAGAGTGCAAGTGCCTGACAACTTCATTTGGACTTGCCTGGGTATTTACATACTGTAACTCTGCTGGATAGAGGTGAATTATCTGTGAATATCACGTCAGGATACTATGGAGCAGTTTGACAAAATATTCATTGTGAGAAAGAGTGCCGGGTCGGATAGAGTTGAGAACTGTGGTGCTAAGTGATCTCTAAAGTTCTTTCAGATTAGAAAATGCAAATGTTTGTGAAGCTACTTTCCTTGGAAGCTGGAAGATTTATAAGATCCTAAAAAGAAGTTTTGAAGGATAGCCAAACATTTATGGCAAGTACTGCATGTGCACAATAGGTATCTCCCTACATAATTTACTAATATACAATACTACTTAGCATTGAATATAGCATTTATCTCCTTCTAAATGCTTTGGAAACACTAACTAGAGGAATCGGCTGGAATATGACAGTTTGGCTCACAGGGGTTAATTTCCTCCTGGAGCCTAGAGTGGATTCCTCCTCCTTCTCCTCTTCTCATCCTCTTCTCCCTTCTCCCCACCTCTTCCTCTTATTCCCCTCGGTCTCCTTCTTATTCTCCTTTCCAAAGCTGTGAGAGCATGACATGTCTCAGGGCAGGTTGCATATTATAGGAAAATGAATATACATATCTACTGAATTCCATGTGGCCATTCACTGAGCATCTCTTGTGTATCAAGAATCACATCACAAGTGAGAAAGTTTATTTTTATTTAATTCTGAAAAGCTGTCTTTTACTATTGTTCTGGTTAAGGAAGCTTAGCATGTCTATTACAGAAAACTAGAGAATAAAAATATTAAAAATCCCTGAGTAAATAGAACACTACTCACCTAGCAACCCATGATTAACACTTAATTTGTATTCTTTCAGATTTTTTTTTTTTTTTTGAGACAGGGTCTCGCTTTGTAGTTCAGGCTGGCCCTGAGCTCACTATGTAGTCCAGGCAAGCCTTGAACTCAGCAATCCTCCTGTCTCTGCCTTCCAAGCGCTGGGATTATAGGCGTGAGCCACCATGCCTGGCACTCTTTCAGAATTTTTTTTAAAAAGTGTGTATACACGTGTATTAAAATGTATAAACATACAGATTTTTTAAATAAAAGGGATTTACTATGTATTTAATTGAAATGTCTTTGTTTTGCTTAACAACATATTTAAAAGTTTATCACATCCATAGTTACGGAAATATTGTTTTCAGTAACTGCAGAGTTACTTCACTTTTATGACTCTGTTGTGTTTCTTATGCAGAAAGTTGGCTGGTTGACTTAGTTTTGGTTCATTTGTTCATTCAAGAAAATGTTCCCAGCATCTTCTCTGAAATAGCCTGGTGTTAGGCATCAGTTCTTGTGGTAAAGAAGACGTGCAAGTCCTGCTCACCTGATGCTGATGTTTGGCAAGGAGAGACAAAGCAGTACACAGGATGATAAAAGAGACGGGTCACTCTGGAGAGGGCTAAGGACTAGGTCATGACTGAGCTGTCCCTCCAAATTCAAGATCCTAAAAAGAATTTTTGAAGTTTTAACGCTTAGTAATCTCAGAAGGTGACCTGGTATGAAAATAGGGTCATTCCAGATGTAGGTAAGTTAGATCACTGACAGTGAGTGTGACTGCTATAGCATGAGGGGAGGCTTCGTGTATCCTTTTAACTCACTGAATCCTCATAGCAAATTCACCTTTGCAGTGGAAGTCCGGGGAGGTCCAACTACCAGTTCAAGGTCACCATGGTCTTAAGGGGGCAGAGCCAGAACTTGGCTTTGGATATCTGCTTGCAGAGTTCATGCCTGGACTCCTGACTTTCTAGGGGCTGTATGCCAAGATGAGTACTAGGATGGAAAACCAGGTATTAACATTTCCACTGGGGACCATGAGTTCGACAGGTACTTCCTGTTTCCTGTCCTGCTCTGGGATGGTGGCAGGGTCTGTTGTTACCTCTCCTTGGCAGACAATTTCTGGATGCTGTTTTGCCTGGAGATAATTTTCTAGGATACTTGTACCGGGCAGCTCTTTATCAGAAACTGTTATAAGAATATTGAAAAATGTCCAAAATCACTAGGGAGGCAACAACTTCTATTTATGTTTCATGTTCCTGATAATTAGAAATGGTGGTGAAGTTCGAGGACTTAGCTCAAGTGGTACCACATCTACTTTGGAAGCACAAGGGCCTGAGTTCGATCCCTGGTGCTGCCAAAAAAAAAAAGAAGAAGAAATAGTGGCGAAAATGTAGATAATTTACTAGATCAAAGGTCGAGGGTGGTAAGAATTCCTTCCTGGCTTACTTCCCTCCAGGCTGTTTCTCTGAACACTTGCTTTATTGATGCAAACAGGGGCTTGAGGCATTTCCTTTCTTGGTTGGAAATTCACTGGAGAGAACAAAATGTACAAAAGCAAACATGCTTCTAGGTGACTATCGACAATATCCATATTCATTTCCAGTCAGATTATGTTAATCAAAGATAGTTTTGGAAGCTCATTGCTGTTGTCTTTCCAAGATGAGCAATAAATGCGTGTTGTGCTTACTCTAGCACTTTAATTCATGTTTCTTAAAATACATCACAGTATAAGTGAGGAAGGTTTATAGGGCCTCTGGGAGGAGAGAGTCATCATGTGGTGTTGTTGGCATATGTGATGCTTCATGGGCTCCTGAATATAATGACGATGAAAACAGGTTTATTTCAGGATGAAATGATTATGGTTTAGAAGTTCACTGAATAGGTGGGATTATAGAATTAGGCTGGAGCCTGCCTTTGGAGGTGAGGAGAGGGAGAAAATGAAGGCTGACAGAACAGTAAACAGCTAAAAATCATTCCTGCCGGATTTTGCAAATACACTAAGGGATTATATAAATCCCTTCCTGACTTCCCAGTGAGTACTGGTCTGTCCTTTGCTCAAACATGTGGGGAAGCAGGGACCATCGGCAGCCCCGTGGCCGGGTTGGGCAGTTACCATTGCTACAAATTGATCAATGTCCCCAGACAAAATGAGGATACAATTTAGAGTGAAAGTTCCTAACTGAAGCACTCTCCTGAAGCCCCTCCTACTCCTGTGTGTGTGTGTGCATGCGTGCGCACACGCAGCGCACATGCACATGGGTAGGGGGGACACTGGGCTGAGCTTCTGGTTTAGGACACAACTTGGGGGACTTGATTCTCAAGGTTCACATTCTGGCTCTGCACTAAAGCACCTGGGGCATATTCTATGCCATGGTTTCCCCATCTATTCCGTGGGGTGATAATGGCACTCTGTTCACAGATGGTGGAGCGGGGTGAAGCAGCCAAGGCTTCCAGCAAAGTAGCTGGCATACAGCAATTTTCCAGGAGCACTGCCCAGAATCGCCTGCCCTGACCCCGACCAAGCAGTTTTGTCCTTTGCAGCTGGCCTCCCTCAGGCTCCACTTGCCAGGCAGCTCCCCGAGAGCTCTTCAGCCTGCCCTTGCGTCTCGACCCCGGAATTTTTTCCTGCTGACACCTTCCTGGCTTTCTCTTGGATGTACAGCCTGGTACTTTGACTCAGAGGGTTTTGATTCCTTCTCTCAAGCCTGTGAGTCTGGATTTCTTCCCTCTTCCATGCTTCATTTACTAAAGGGCTCCTCACCAGATTTGCTTGGGCCTTTGGGTGCCACATCTTTTGTTCTTCTCTACACTTGACTTATTTCTCCAAAATGTACACACATGCACAGGCACACGGGCGTGTGAGGCACACACAGACACACACACATATACACACCCAGTGGACACAGTAGTCCACCTACAGTCACCATTCTACCCCTGACATCAGGAGCCCCAAGTCTGTGGCTACACTGCACACTCAACCATGTCTGATGACGGATTGTCTCCCGAGGGCCTCGCTTGGGCAGCTGTGTTCCTCCTCCCAGTTTGTCAGAGGCGGCCTATGTGCGCACCCGAACTGCAGATATGCTTGTCTCTCAGCTGCTGTGACTCCTACCAGGTGGAGGTACGGGCCAGCTGCACGCGCAGCTCAGGGTTGGCTCAGCCCTAACAGAGCAGCCTAGTAAACTGGATTGAATCGTGTGCTCTAGTAACACTCTTCTGCCATTTGCGATTTTACTCTCAGTAACTACATAGATGAGGCCTATGGAATATGACCTATCTGATTATGGAATAAAACCTCACGTTTTTTTAATGCAACTGACCTTTTTCTCAGAGTCTTATCATCCCTAAGATGAAGTGCTTTTAATTTCTTCTGTGAACAACATTGTTGCCAGGTCACCGCTTCTAGATCGGTCACACTCTGATTTGGTGGGCTGTAGTTTATCAGGCCTGAGAAAAGGAGGTGTTTTTGATCTGTCTGCCTATATGTGTGATTGTGCTTGTATACATGTGTTCACAGGCATGAGTGTGAACGTACTGCTCCTAAATCAATACTGACACCTGACAAATTCACTGAGAGGTATAGTCAGTTTTAAAACTGGCATTCTTTTTTTTTTTTTT
>PVIC010021032.1:0-28958 GCA_004025085.1 Thryonomys swinderianus | reverse complement strand
AAAAAAAAAAAAAAAAAAAAAAAAAAAAAAAAAAAAAAAAAAAAAAAAAAAAAAAAATTAAAACTAATCAGCATTTAATTTTATATAATGAATATAATTTAATATAAAATTGAAAAAAATAATTACCATACTTAAATCAGTGATCACTCTATAAAGTTTGCCTAAATATAGAGAAAATAATCTAATCTCTGTTTTAAAATTTACTTTATATTTAAAGATACATATTCAGAAGCCAGGCTTTAGAGACAGGAAAAATAACTCAGAGGAAATAAAAAAAAAAGAAAATTCTTCATTTTTTTTTTGTTTAAATACAAAGAATGTTGGAATAATTCCAAATTTTGTAGCAAACAAATAATTAATGAAGAACTTTATGGAAAGGAGTAGCATTATAAAATATGCTTATTAGTGTCATTGGTATTCTTGTGACTTCAAAGAGTGGATAGACTGTGAAGGATAAACCCAAGTTCAGATCAAATTAGAGTAATAACAAAATCTGAGGGGAAATGCTAAGTCCTGGTACTATGCAAGTGTCATTGTAATAAAAGAAAATAAGAAGTCCTCACATGTATTTTGTTGTGGACTTCAATTAACAGAATGTATACCTGAGTTTACGTTTATTAGGAAATAAAGAAAATGAATACTTCTGGCTATTACTATAAAACTATGACCTAAAAGAATAATTTAGAATAAATATATTCAATTGAATTTTAGATTTTAGAATTAGCAAGTTCAAATGGGCTCATATAAAGATGAGTATTTGCAATACTTAATGAACATATAGTGTAGCTTGTGAAAAATCCGGCCTCAAGAAATATACTTGGGTCCATTTCACATGAGTAAGGAAACAGATGATGAACTTTAAATAAATTAATCACCAATATTTTATCACATGTGATATAATGTTATGCACTCCATATATATATTAGGCAACTATTCACGCAAAACAAATAAAAACAAATTTAGAGGTTTAAAGCAATGGGAACTTATTATCTCTATTTTTTGTAGGCCAATAAATTCAGTGACATGATTTATCGCTGTTTAAGCATCCATATGGCTTAGTTGTAATCCTTGAAGAGTATGTCTGGATAGTCTGGAATTTCTTTGGTTCACATGCTTAGCAAAAGGCATTGCCTGTCACTTTGAGTCCTACACAATAATAACCCCACAACGTGGCACAGGTATGCTAAAACCTGTGAAAGCTTACCTTCCTTTACTGTTCTTACAACATTGCATGTGCATTATAAAGGCAACTGACTAAAAATAAAGAAAAAACTATGTAGCATTGAAACCCACATTATATTTTAAAACCTAAGTTTGGAAAAAAGCACAATTTTCTCAGTTTTAATGTTTCAGCGACAGTCAAGATCATTTTTCATTATTTTATTGACTTGTCAATATCACAGTATATATTAAAAGGAAATAACATAGATTGGAAATAGATTATATTCAAGATAAACCAGTTTAAATTGAAAATTAAAAGTGATTCTTTGAAAAAAACAATCAAATTGATAATCCTTTAGGGAAATCACTAAAAAAAAACAATAGTTTCTAATATAAGGAAATAACAGATGACATTGTAGCTCTCACTGCAATCAAATATTAATAATGATGAGAAGCGGGAAAAATAGAGATATTTTAATCAAACTTTGATGTTTTAAACATAAATTTTAAAGATTTAACATATAGTATGTTGACTATAATTAATAACATCTTACTGTATATTTGAAACATGCTACATAAGTAAATTCTAAATATGACCATTAAACATATTAAAAATGATAGCACAATGAAAAAATGAATGTGTTAATTAGTCCAACTGTAGCAAGAACCTGACAAAGTATACAATAGATCAAATCATTATGCTGTGCACCTGAAATGTGTATATTTTTTTCTAATTATAAAACAATAAAATTAGAATAAATAACAAGAAATACTATGAAACTCTCAGCCCATGCTTTTGAAAAAACTTGCTAATTACACCAATTCCTCAGAATGTATGCGAACAAAATCTGATCAGTCAAGGAAGTAGGCGATCTGAGTAGCTCTGTGTTAACTAATAAAATTAATCATTTAATCACTTCCAAAGGAATCTAACAGCCTGGATGACTTGCATGGGAATCATTCTAAACTGTTAAGGAAGAGGTAATAACCAAACTAAATTGTTTGTAGAAAAAAGGGAGACATATATAGAAGAGTATATTATAGATTTGACATCCTGACACAGTATATTGTGGAGCATCTACTATTTCATGGTTTTGTGGCAGATATTTACTGTGACTTGATGGAACTGTCTGTCTTTGAATGTACCTACAGCATTCTGTCAACCAAGGGAAAGCTCAGTATTGAAAATATTAATGTATTGTTTCCTCTGAATATCTAATGCTTTCCACCATCTCAAAGTTCAAAACTCATAAGTCAAACTATACTGTCAGGCTTCTTGAACAATTACTGAATAATTCAACTTTGATCCATGAATCATGTGAGTACAAATATTTTTTCAAATAGATTACAAACCTAACCCACCAAACTATATAACCTCTAAAAGAATATCTACAATAAAAGTGTCAAACTATAGGTTAAGTATTTTCTAGTGTACAAGAACACAATTCCATGAAAGCAAAATGTTAAATATGATTTAATGATAAATATTATCAAACTTTGAAAAATGCAAATCTAAGTATATGTGACACAATCCAAGTAATACAAAAAGAATAATTTAATTATTTACATTGTATCATACTTAAGTACAATATTTGCCTTTATCTACTAATAATCCCCAAATCAAAAATTTTTTTAAATTTCCTATTTAATAGACTACATTTTGTTTACTGTGTTGCATAGTAGTTAAAATAGTAATTTGAAACAACTGCATTCTCTGTACTGGAGGTAAAATATTAGCATGCTTTCAAATTACATTCTATACTGAAATATATATATATATATATATATATATATATATATATATATATATATATATATATATATATGACTGAGTCAGTCCTCTAGATAATTTGGTGAGGTGAAGGTCAAATTGCAAGTTCATCTTTTTGGTCTCTGAAATCCATTTGCTTGTAGTTTTAAAACTGTATTCAGTCTATCTCATCAAATTCCATGATTAATGAAAGCTAATTTCAGGGAAATCATTACCTCCATGTAGGCAGAATTCTAAAATGCTTGCCCTTAACTCTAACTTCAGTGTTAGAACTGTGAACACTTCGTTGACAAAATAAATTTTACTGATACAATTAGTCCCTAGTGTCTTCACTCTTAAATAGGAAGTTTATTTTCCTTGTGATTAACCTTCATCAGGCAAGCACTTTCCCATGCAATGATTTCTCTGATGATTGCCAGAAGGGAATGAAATATAGAGATGGAAAGTGTCAGGATTTTACCCCTCATTCCTGACTTATGAAAGAAACTAAATGCCAGAAAATGAGATGCACATACATGAACTTAGACTAATCCTGCTCATTTTTCTCCCTCCTGTCCTATTCTGTCCATTTGGAATACATCTTTTGAGAGCTGGTTCAAGTTTATCACTTTAGCAGTTCTTAAACAATTGTGACACTGGAGATTTCTTCATGATTTCCACTTCATCTTCTCCAACACTTGGTGCTTTTGGTGGAGCATTGGAAAGTGCCTTTCAGTGACTGAGGAGTTATGGTCTCCCTCTTGTTTTGTCTCTCTACTTCTCCCAACTGTCTCCTGTTCCCACCCTATTTCTGCATCAGTGTATTAGTCTCATGTATTCATAGAGTATTCATATGAAAGTGTCGGCAAGTATTGGTGGCCTTTGGCTGTGTTCTTTTGTATTGTAGTCTGTTCCAAGAGCTAACGTGAAGCTGCTAAATGTTAGAAGTTCAGCTAGTTCTTTTCCTCCTTTTCTCCAACGTTGGCAGAATCCTCTTTGTGCTTTCCCAATGAAGACCTAAGCCATCAGTCTCCAGTGACCTTGAGTTTTATTCATGTGGCCTTACAGTCTGTTTTCTGATCTATTGTAAAGGTTTTATCATGGAATTTATTCTGCCTTTTCAAGAAGTGTGACAGGTTTTCCTCGTGTTCTATTTTTCTTTTTTAAATGAACTTATATATCCTGATCTGAACACACAGTCCACTCTAAGTCAAAGCTTTTAATCAGAAAACAAAACAAAAAATAACCAAGTTTCTCAACGAGACTAAATTGAACTCTCCAACGAATGAAGGTAAATAAAGGCTAGCAATGGTATTTTCTAACTTTTAAGTTAGAAATGTATCAGGCAATGTTATAAACATTTATATTAATTCACTCATGGTCCAAGTCTCATCATTGCTGTCAAATGAGGAAAAGATGGTAAATATTGCTTTTCAGTGCTTCAAGGTTTGTAAATTTAACACCTACACTCTAATTCCTGAGATTTATTGACTATACTTTGACTCAATCAAAACTTAAGTTTAAAATAAAACTGTATACTACTTTTTCTAAAAATAATTATGAAAGTGATAAAAGTGATATTTTGTAATATCTGCATTAAGAAAAAACATAAAAGCAATCTCCAGTAAATATATTTTCATGAGCGTATGATTCTATTTGTATAGAAAAACACTATGAATTCAAATATTTTCCTCTCATCAAAAGAAGCTAGTAAAGCATATCTAAGAATCTATAGTGCTTAAAATCACAGAATTTCCAAATATTAATGATATTTACTGAAGAGTTTATGCTGATGTACTTTCCCTTCAATGCCACTTGCTAATATGATGTTTTGTTATTATCATCTCTGTAAATTCCATTTTTCCAAAAAATATTTTAAAGATTATTTTAGATCTGTCTTTCCAGATAAATATATCTTTCTTTTCTCTTGAAAGTTCCAAGTACTTTTCTTGTAATTCTAGTGAACCTGTTATTTTCATAAATACTCAAATGCAAAACACAAATGAGCCACTGGAAAAGTTTGTTTCCAACAGCCTTGAAGCATGTGAAATAGCTTCATAATATATATTTTATAATTAACATGTATTTTATTTAATATTAAGCATTTCTATTTATGAGGTACAACGTGATCCTGTGAAATGTGTGTGTAACATGGATGACTGAATCAACCTACTTAACATATACATTGTCTCAGGTAATTATTGCTTGGTCACTAGCTTAACTTGAAAACTTGTTGTCTACTCACACTTTAGATTGTTCTCTTTGCATGGAAAATAATTTTTGTTCAACATCATCACATTTATCTATTTTGTTCTTTTGCATTATATTGAAAATGTAATAGTTTTCCCACTCAGTATTTTTGTAGTTCAGATGTTATGCTGAAGTTTTATTTAATTTGAGGGTTTTTAAAATATGGTTCAGGGAAGGGTTTAACTTCATTCTCTAGAATGTTAATATCTAGTATTGCAAACCTTGTTTATTGAAGCACCATCCCTTTCTTATTGTGTACTCTTGGTAAATTTGCTAAAACCAATTGACCATGAATGAGTGGACTTGTGCGAATATGTTGTTCTGTTCCATTAGCCTTGTATCTCCTTCTACACCACTACCATGTATTTAATCATTACACCTTTGAAACAGTGTGAAGTCAAGTAGTAACTTTCACTAATTTGATATTGCCAGCTTTGTTATTTTTGATCAAAATTGGCTTGACTTTCCCAGTTTTTCATTCTTCCTTATGAAATATAAGATTTTCCCATTTCTATGAAAAATGGCATTGAAATTTTTAGAGCATTTTGGATAGGGCTTGACAATATTAATTATACTAACTCATACCCATGAATTATTCTTCTATTTCTGAGGGTCTCTAAATTTTGTAGCCAAAGTATTATACTTTCAGACAGGCAGGAGTGCCACTAGCTACATCTCTGCCTCCAAGTATTATACTTTTCAGTGAGTAGATTCTTAAGCCCTCTGGTTAAATGTTTTCCCAGATATTCCATTTTAACACATTAAAGTAAGTTTGTCCTCGTGATTATTTTAATATATTTTGTTGTTAGTATAGAAAATGTTACTGATTTGTTTGCACAGATTTTTATATCCTAAATTTGTATTGGATTCATCTTTTGCAACCATCTTTCAGTGGAACATTTAGGATTTTCTGCAGTCATGATCATATGATCAACAAAGAGAAATTATATCATTTCTTTCTTATTTGGATGACACTTATTTCTTAGTACAATTATTCTGGCAAGGATTTTTATTAGTATGTTAAATGAAAGTGGCTTTTCAACTTTTAATGTTGATTTTAGAATTAGCTGTGAGCTTCTCATTATTGGCCTTTATCTTATTCATTTACATTTATTTTAAACTTAAATATTAAAGATTTTTGTCATAAAATAATGTTAAGAGGGGCTGCGGACTTAGCTCAAGTGGTACCACATTAACCTTGGATGCAGAAGGGCCCGAGTTCGATCCCCAGTGCCACAATAAATAAATAAATAAATAAATAAATAAATAAATAAATAAATAAATAAATAAATAAATAAAACATTTAAAATAATGTTAAGATTTTAAAATTATTTTTCAAATCAGATAAGAATCATATATTTTGAAATTATTAATATTGTTAATGTGGTGCATCACATTTACAAATTTGTACATGTTAAACCATATTTGCATCTTCAGGCTAAATGTCCTTGATATATTGAATGATCTTTTCAATGTGCTGTTGAATCTCATTTGCTAGTCTTTAAGAATTTTGTGTGAGCTGATGTGAAACCCTCTATACTTAACAAGCTGAAATTCAATAATTGGAAACCTAAAAAGTAATATATATGCAGAAAAATGTATATATTATACAGAAAGTTCTGAAGGTTTGTCAACATTATAACTTAATGTATAGTTCCTTCTTCCCCTCTCAGAGTCATAATTTTACTTTCAGAGACACATGAAGCAAGAAGGTCTGTTCTTGTGAATCTCACCATTCCCAGCAATGGATAGGATTCATTGTGACTGAAAAAACATTTCATTCTTCAATATTCTTGCTACTGAATGTCATTAATGTAATTGGAATATGTTCAAAGAATAAAAAATTATTTCTTTGTCTGCTAATCTCATTGAAACATTCACTGAAGAGTGTCACTAACATTAAGTTCGCATTATTATTGACACCTTATGTCAACTTTTACATTTTAATCCATTGAAAGCTTGTCTCAAAATAGTGCTCTTTTCTCACAAACATTTATTAGGTTCAAAACAAAAGTATGATTGAAAGAATATAGCCCATCTATGGTAAGGAGAACTTCAAAATTGTTGTCAAAGATTTCTAGACTGACTATTTAATGAAATACTATATTAGGCAAGAAGAACTACCCAATATAATTAAGGTTAATAATTGATAATTTTGAAGAATTATCTTTGTGAGCATAACCTATAAATCTCTAAGGTTTTTACAAGCAGAATGTTCTTTTATTGGAAATGGAATGAAAATCAGAAAGTCAAATGAGAGAAAAAACTGACACATTGATGCTGGATTTTAAGATGAAGGTGGTCACGTGCAAAAATTAAAAAATGATCTATAGGTACTTAGAGCTAACCCTTGGGACAGGCATTCAAAAAATGAGAAAATATTTAATTCTATGAATATTCTTTACTTAACAGCAAGGTATGAAATAATTATTTAAAAATTTTCAAAATTCTTTTTTCAGTGTATTGTAATTTTGAACATATTTCATTCTTTTCCAAGTATCATTTTGAAAAATTCTGTGGTAAAATAGTGAATTCTCATTAAGTTCTGCTGGAATCTTCTATATATAATGTAAACTACTATTTATCAATCATCTCTGGTGGAAATTGTAATTTTTTTTTTTTTTTTGAGACAGGGTCTCACTTTGTAGTTCAGGCTGGCCCTGAGCTCACTATGTAGCCCAGGCAAGCCTCGAACTCAGCAATCCTCCTATCTCTGTCTCCCGAGTGCTGGGATGACAGGCGTAAGCCACCACGCCCGGCACGAAATTATAATTTTTAAAGCATTTCCACCAATTTAAATTATACATTATGATTGTTAGCCTTATAAATCTCAATTATATATTTATGTTTTACTACTAATTTAACTTATCAAAGTTATATTTTCTAATTAGAAGCTCCCAGACACTACAGGAAACACAATATATAATGCTGAACATGAAAGTCAGGCTCCTGAATTATTCTTTTCTCTAAAAATATTATAAAGATAAATATGGAATAATACACTTTAACAATTCTCTGCTGTAAAGATACAAACTGCTGGGTCGGGATTTCAAATTAAATTGTTCCTAGTTTAGGATATCAGGAAAAAGCTTTTCTTATGGAATGAAGACTGGAAAAATAATAGTAAAAACAGTGAACCTTTTTTCTAAAATAATATCATTTGTGCTAATAAGCAAACTATATTACATACAATAAAGCTGATGTTTTATGTAAAATTATGATTAAACATGTTATGATTCTTTAATGATATGCACCATAGTATAGCTTTTAAAAAATTAACCATGAAGCTATACAATGGAGTTTTATAAGATATTGTTGAGTCCAATAACAAGATGTAAATATGTAAATATTTAAATATGAAAAACATAATTATATAGTCAATGGACTATATACATGAATATAAATATTCAATGCAATTAAGAAAATACTAGAGAATATGAATTTTGTCTTAGTAAAATGTAAACATTTGGAGCACTGGGAGACTAAAAATACCTATAGTAATTAGAGGGAAAAAGATAATAAAGAAATAGAGAATTGTATTAAATACATAATTCTTTCCAGTCAAATCTGCAAAAAAAATGTTCTTGTTAGGAAATACCTGCAAAAATTCTAGACCATTAAGAATAGAAAATATTCAAAGGGAAATGTATTGGAGGGATGAGTGATGAGGACTAAGAGAAAATGTAATAGTAACTTTAAAAAGGCAACAAAGCTTATGTCTTTAGGGGTTGGGGTTGTGGGGTGGGTAGGGAAGTTGGAAAAATAGAATTAAATTGTGTCATATACTTGTACAAATTCCCAATATTGAGCATGGTCGTGATGTGTATATGCAATGTACCAATAAAGATAAAAATAAACTAAATTTTAAAAAAGAATAACATTAGATCTTAAATGAATATCTTGGACTCATTCTTCTACAAAATAGATTTGTAACTTAAGCTCTCATCTTCTCGTGACAAATTGAAAATGGAACTAACTTATTGGACATTCATTTAAGGGATGGGGTATATTTCCTCTTTTCATGAATGGAGTTTGGCTCTTGATCATTTTTACCACAGAGTATATAAAAGCAAGAGTTGGCTTTGGCTTTTGGATTTTAGGAATCATTAATCTGAGTGATAAAGATAGATGATAGATGATAGATAGATAGATAGATGATAGATAGATAGAAAGATAGATGATATATAGATGGATATATAATCATAAGTATGTGCACACTATGATAAGCATAGTATGAGAAAAATGCACTACATGGAAATATTCTAGTAGATGTGATGACCTATACTGGAAGGTCAAAGTGAGAATGTTATTCACTTAACCTAGGAAAAACAATACACTCTATCTGTGTCTAAGCTTCTATAGCTATAAAGTGAGGATAAAGGTAATGTCTCCTTTGTAAAGATGTCATGAGGGTTAAATAAATTATATTTAATACTCAGCGCACCACTTTGCACATGCTTTGTGGCATATGAGTATAAAGTTCAGTTATCCTCATTTGTATAGTTGATAATGTAATAAATCAATTTTAAAAGTTACAAAGATTACATGAGGCACTGGAGTCAGTTTTTAAACAAAACTATTATAATTAACATCAAATTAATGATTATGGAGTAAATGAAAATACTAGTAATCATTATTCACTTATTGAAAGTGGCCACGTGATAGACAGTTCTGATCATAAAGATTCAAGAGTGAGTGAAGTAAGTCTCCTTCTGCAGATCTTCCAATTTAATGGCTCAAGACAAGGAAAAATAAACTTTTATAAATGAGAGCTTTTTCTCTTAGTATTTTTTTCAGGAAGAGTTTGCTAACAACTGAAGCCAAAATATGCATTAAGTACTTTTTTGAATTTTCTGAGCACACAAAAATGACCTCTTCTTAGCTCTTAGGACAGGGCAATGCTGGAAGTTAGTACACTGTCATGATGACACGTTCCTCTCTGAAACCATGAGGAGTCTGTAGTCATGTCATGGGACAAAAGCAGGGGATAGGACTCCAGTTTAAACTTTATAATAAAAGATCTTTCTTTTGTCTTCTGATCAGGTTTTCTTGTATCCAGTTTCAACTGCCATTTGTTCACAACAAGGGCAGAGTGTGAGTACAAGGGACATGTTTAAGAAGATTGTTTTATTTTTTTCCCATAAGCTTTGTTTCCCTTTTTTATTACCATCATATTTTTCTTCCCATTGTTATGGACCCCTACAACCCATTTCCCTTTGAATAGTCTGTTTTGCAGAATCTGCCATATATTCTAGAGCTCATTTACATCTTCCGTTTCTCATAACAAAGAAAAGATGTGATATTTACAGACCTGTGACATATCTATTTCACCTATGAGTATGTCCTGAAAGTACATCCATTTGAGTATAAATGACTCAAACTTATTATTCCTTATGGCAGAATAATGAGAATTAAATTATCATATGCTAGTCCAAATTCTCAATATTGCGTGTGATCACGATGTGTATATATAATGTACCAATAAAGATTCAAATTAAAAAATCATTTTATTTTCTGTAGCACATGACATTATTAAATTACACAAAATATTTAGCCTAGTTGATCAGTTCATGTGATAAAATTCAACCATTGTTTTTTTGGTAACATCTACATAAAGCTGCCTACCAAAAACAATGGCTGAATATAAAGATAAAACATTTATTTTGCCTTATAAATAATGAACTTTGAAGGTAACTGTCCCTGCTCTGTGATAGGTAGAAATGTCATTTTCAGACTAACATTAAAACTTGTATAATGAAAGCAAATTTGTATACATAAACATACTGGGCAAAATAATGTACTTTTCAAATTTTTCATATTCATAATCCCTAGAATCTGAGACTTTATTACCTTACATAGCAAAAAAAAATGTAGAGAGAATAAATATCACTAATGGGCTGGCTTTGAAACAGAAAACTCATCAATTTTCAGATGGGGCTAATCTCATAAATTTAATCACAAAATCATTGAAAGTAGAAAAGAAATATATAACATATTTTGAAAGAACCTTGAGTATAGAAGAAAGGATTAAAGACATGAAAGTTTGCTGCTTTGAGTATGGTGGTGAAGAGTCAGAGGGCAAGGAAAATAGGAACCTGGTAGGAATCAGGAAAGGAAACAGTCATAGCCTTAAGATTCTCCAGAAGTTTTGTTCATAAAGTCCCTATTTCAGTGTCTTCAAGAATTCTACCTCGCCAATTTTCTAGCATGTTTAGTGTTTCTTTTTTAATCCACTTTGATTTTAGTTTGGTGCATGGAGAAAGAGATAAATCTAGCTTTAGTCTTTAGGAAGTGGAAACCCAGTTGTTTTTTGTTTTTAATTCTTTATTGGTATATTTTACATACAGTTCACAATCACATTCAACATTGAGGAATTTGTACCAGTATATAACAGAGGTTTATTCTAATTTTGTCTCCACCATTTGTTAAATAGGTTATCTTCCCTTCATGGAGAGTATTTGGTTCTTCTGTCAAAAATGAGATGGTATAGAATACCTGGTGTTGTTTCTGGCTATCGTAGTCTATTCCACTGATCCTTAGTTCTTGTTCTTTGCCAGTGCCATGATATTTTTTATATCACAATGGCTTTGTAATATAGTTTCAAGGTGAGGATTGTGATAACTCCTGTCAGGTATTTTTTTTTTTTTTTTTTGCTAGAATTGCTTTTGCTATTCTATAGATCTCTTGTGGTTCCAGGTAAATTTTTGGATTTTTTTTCTAGTCCTGTGAAATATCTTATTGGGATTTCAATTGAAATTGCATTGAATCTATGTAGTAGTTTTGGCAGTATGGCCATTTTTATAATATTGATTCTTTTTACCCAGGAATAGGGGATATCTTTCCATTTTCTGATATTGTCTTTGATCTCCCTTTTCAAAATACTGTAATTCCTGAGCAGAGTCTTTCATCTCTTTTGTTAGACTGATTCCTAGATATTTCATTTTTTTGGATGCTACGTCAATAGGAATTGATTTCCTGACCTCTCTTTCAGCGAATCCATTGTTTGTGTATACAAAGGCTATTGATTTTTGAGTGTTGAACTTTTCTCCAGCTATGCTAGTAAATCTGGGCATTAAGTCTAGTAGTTCTTTGGCTGAGTTTTTTTAGGATTTTCTATATAAAATATCATATCATTGGCATATAATGACTTTTTATCTTCCTCCTTTCTTATCTTTATGCTTCTTATTTTTCTCTTGTCTAATTGTTGTGACTAATGTTTCCAAAACTATAACGTTCAGGAATGGTGATCGTGGTCATTCTTTTGTTGTTCCATTCTTAGCCTGAAAGATTTCAGTTTTTGAACATTTAATATTATGCTGGCTATTGGTGTCTCATAAATAGCTTTTATTCCAATACAGCAACACAAACCTACACAAAGAATAAAAAAACTAGGATTTTGTCTTACTAAAAAACTTCCACACAGCAAGAGAAAGCACCAATAGGGCAAAAAGACAACCTACAATGTGGGAAATAATTATTATCAGATGTTTTTTTCAGACAAAGGACTACTATCTGTAGTATTCAAAGAATTTTTTAAAAATCATCCACCCCAGATTGAAAGACCCATTCAAAAATAGGCATCTGAAATGTACAGATACTTTCCTGAAAAATAAGTAAAGGCAGTTAAGAAATATGATGAAAATTCAATATATCTGATAATTTGAGATGAAGATGACAACAACACTGGGATTTCATCCCACGCCACAAAGAATGACTGCCAACATGAAATCAACCAACAACAAATGTTGGCAGTATTGTGGGGAGAAAGGAACCCTTCTCCACTGTTGGTGGGAATGTAGACTGGTCCAACATTGCGGAGATCAGTGTGGAAATTTCTCAGAAAACTAGGACAAGAGGTCACATTTGACCCTGCTATTCTCCTGCAAGAGATATGTACAAAAGAATTAAAAGAATCATACCATACTGACATATGTGTGCCCATGTTTATAGTACCTCAGGTTGTGATAGCTAAATCTTGGAAACAGCTCAAATGTCCAGCAACAGGTGACTGGATACAGAAGACATGCTTTCTTCTAAATATAAAATGAATATCAGTCATAAAGAATAAGCTTCTGTTAGTTGTACTGACATGAACGTACCTTCAATATATACTCATAAACAAAATAAATAGGTCACAGATATGTAAATACCATACATTCCCCTAATATGAAAAACTAAAGGTGTAAATGAATGCCAAAATGTATGTTAGGTAATGTGAAATAAGAAAATATGAAAAAAGAAAAAGGAAAGGATAGGTATAGGAAAATAAAGAAGGTAAAGAAACATTTGATAGTTAAAAGAAAGGGAGGACTGGAGACTTCGCTCAGTGGTTCTAGCACCTGCCTAGGAAGTGCAAGGTCCTCAGTTTGATCCTGGTAACCACATACACAGTACCTGGCATGGTGACTCATGCCCAGCAGCAATTAGTACCACACACCAGTGACAAGCATGGTGGCTCATGTCTGTAATCCAACACTTAGAAAGCGGAGGCAGGAGAATCACTGAGCTTGAGGTTTGCCTGGGTTATATAGCTCAGGGACAGCCTGAACTACAAAGTGCAACTGTCTCAAAAACAAAACAAAACATACTGAAGGGAGCGGCATGCACGGACCGGCTGCTGCTGCTGCCATGGGCCGCCGTCTGTTTCCGACGGACTGAGGGAGTGGCATGGACCTGGCTGCTGCTACTGCCGCAGGCCGCTGTCCATTTCTGGCAGAATGAAGCTGCCCATCGGCCCACTGTATCCTGGCAGTGAGGAGTCAGGTAGCGACCCAGGGTGCCAGCTGCACTACGGAGGGTTGAGGGCCTCCAACCAGCCCCAACCCCACCCCAGAGTGGCGTTGTGAGGACCCAGGCCCTAGAGGAGCTGGAGCCATCTCCTGCATCCCTCCACAGGAGGCGTGCTCCTGGAGCCGCACTGAGACACCAGGGACATAGAGGTAACTCATAAGCTCAAAGTCTCTAGAATAGAATTTAACGAAACTTTTTATCTTATTTACTGGGTTTAATACAGTTATTGGCATTTATTGTATTATGGTAACAAACATGATGTGATTGTTCTGCTCAAATACCTCCCATGATATGTCAGAACTGAGAACTCTCAAGGGTCATTACGGATTCCAGGAGGACCCCAAGGAAAGAGCTGCATCCAAAGGGCCCCAGATAACAGAAAGAGACATGAAATAAACATTGCCCTGTCAATAGACAAAGAAGAGCATTAATAACAATGAAAGAGTAGAAATGAGAAAATACACACACAAAAAAAACAGATACAAAGATCATCACCACAGGAAAATTCAGAGAAAAGGGAAAGAGGGCAAACTGAAACTCAAACACCACGACTGTTGGAGATGGTAACTAAAACAGATCTACTAAAATGGAAATCAGAACTCGTCTCTGAGATCAAAGCAGAGATACTGTCCACAGTGAAAGACATCATTAAAGAAGAGATCAACGAGATGATAGAATGCAAGATAGCAGAAGAAATGGAACCTTTTAAACAACTACAAGCAGAGCTCCAGGGAATGATGAAGGAGAACGAAAGCTTGCAGGGTAGGATGAATGAAGCAGAGAACCGAATCTCTGACCTAGAGGACAGCATAGCAGCCAAGGAGCAGGAAAGGTATAATCTATGGAAAAGAGCAAGGGACCATGAGAAATCAATTCAACAGCTTCTAGATGACTCAAAGAAAAATAACATAAGACTGATTGGAGTCACTGAGGCAGCAGGAGAGAGTGTAAAAGACATAAAAAAGCTATTGTCAGAGATAGCAACAGAAAACTTCACAGGAAAAGATATAGACATACAGATAAATGAGGCCTATCAGACTCCAAAACGCTGTGACATAAAATTATCTACACCTAGACACATAATTATCAAGGTTCCAGATGTACAACGAAAGAATGAAATAATAAAAGCAGTGAGAGAAAGGAAGAAAATCACTTACAAAGGGAACCCATTAGGATCACAGCAGACTTTTCAACACAAACACTCAGTGCAAGGAGAGCATGGAGAGAAGTATTTCAAGCATTGCAGGAAAACAACCTTCAACCTAGACTTGTATCCTGCAAAACTATCTTTCAGAATAGATGGGGAAATAAGATACTTCCATGATAAAGAACACCTGAAAAACTTCACAAATATGAAACCTGCACTCCAAAACATCCTAAAGAACATCTTGGAAAAAAAGCACAGAAAATCCCATACCCATGAGACCAAGGAGAGTGAATTCATTGGGGCAAACAAGAAACTAAATAGAAAAGGGGAAAAGCAAAGAAGAAAAGAAGCGAGAACAGGGAAATATGGCAGCTCTGAATATGTCCATATTAGTCATAACCATTAATGTCAATGGCCTCAATGGGCCAATTAAAAGACACAGACTAGCAGATAGGATCAAGAAGCAAGATTCTACAATCTGCTGCATACAGGAAACACACCTAATTCAGAAGGAAACCCATAGTGTGAAAATAAAAGGTTGGTAAACAATCCTCCATGCCACAGGAAACTGCAAAAAAGCAGGAGTGGCTATCTTGTTTGCAGATAAAATAGATTTCAAACCCAAACTGATTAAAAAAGATAAAGAAGGTCACTATATTCTCGTACAAGGAACTATCCAGGAGAAAGAAATAACACTCATAAATATTTATGCACCGAACTCTAACTCACCCAACTATATAAAACAAACATTACTGGACATGAAGAGCCAGTTATCCATGAACACAATAGTAGTAGGGGTTTTTAATACTCCATTGTCATAAATTGATAGATCAACTGGACAAAGAATCAATAAGGAAATACTTGAGCTAAATCAAACTTTGGAGCAAATAGACTTATTAGATGCCTACAGAATTTTTCATCCTTCAAAGCAAGAATATACCTTCTTCTCAGCTGCTCATGGATCATTCTCCAAAATAGATCACATTCTAGTCCATAGAAAAAGCTTAAGTAGATGCAAAGGAATCAAAGCTATTGCCTGCATACTATCAGACCATAGTGCCTTGAAACAGGAGCTGAATAGCAGAAGAAATTCCAAGATCCTCACAAACACATGGAAATTGAACAACACACTGTTAACCAAACAATGGGCCACAAAAGAAATTAAAGAAGAAATTATACAGTTCGTGCGACTAAAAGACAACCCCAGCACAACATACAGGAATTTATGGGACCCAATGAAAGCAGTTCTGTGAGGGAAATTCATAGCAGTGAATGCCTACACTCGGAAAATAGAGCAAACTGAAATAAACAATCTAATGATGAACCTCAGACAACTAAAAAAAGAGGAGCAAAACAAACCCAAAGCACTTCCTAGGGAGTAAATTATAAGGATCAGAACAGAAATTAATGCAGTGGAGAAAAAGAGAACAATACAAATAATCAAAGAGTCAACGAGTTGGTTCTTTGAAAGGATAAATAAGATCGACAAACCCTTAGCCAACCTTATCAAACAAAGGAAGGAAAAGGCTCAAATCCATGCTATAAGGAATGAAAATGGGGGAATCAGCACAGACCCAGAGGAAGTCCAAAGGATCATAAATACACATTTTGAAAATCTATACTCCAAGAAGATGGAAAATCTAGAAGAAATGGATAGATTCCTAGATTCATATGAACTTCCAGGGCTGAATGAAGAGGATATAAAAATGTTAAAAAACCCGATATCAATCTGGAAAATTGAAAATGTAATAAAAAACCTACCAACAAAGAAAAGCCCTGGTCCTGACAGCTTCACTGCTGAATTCTACAAAACTTTTAAAGAAGAGTTAATACCAGTACTTCTGGATCTCTTTAATTAAAATGAAAGGGAAGCAATACTCCCCAAATCATTCCTTGAAGCAGCCATCACCTTGATTCCAAAGGCAGGGAAAGATCCCACCAAAAAAGAAAACTACAGGCCAATCTCTCTAATGAACATTGACGCAAAAATCCTCAATAAGATACTTGCAAACAGAATACAGAGAGTATCAAAAAAATCATGCACCCTGATCAAGTCGGATGTATCCCAGGGATGCAAGGCTGGTTCAACATACGTAAATCAATCAATGTAATACGCTATATTAACAGACTCAAGGACAAAAACCATATGATTATCTCACTAGATGCAGAAAAAGCATTTGACAAAATCCCACACCCATTTATGATCAAAACCCTACAGAGAATTGGAATCGATGGACTTTATCTCAATTTAATACAAGCTAGTTATGAGAAACCAACAGCCAGCATCATACTCAATGGGCAAAAACTGAAACCTTTTACACTAAGGTCAGGAATGAGACAAGGATTCCCACTGTCACCACTCTTGTTCAATATAGTACTGGAAACATTAGCCATAGCAATCAGGCAGGAAAAATACATAAAAGGAATAAAGATAGTAAAGGAAGAAGTTAAACTGTCATTATTTGCTGATGATATGACACTCTATCTAGAGGATCCTAAAAACTCAACCAAAAGACTGCTAGACTTAATTACCAGATTTGGTAGTGTTGCTGGATACAGGGTCAATGCTCAAAAATCGACAGCTTTTGTCTACACAAACAACAGACTCACTGAAAGAGAAATTGGTGAGTCAATCCCTTTCACAGTAGCACCCAGAAAAATGAAATATCTAGGAATCAACCTAACAAAGGGAGTGAAAAACCTCTACTCTGAAAACTATAGAACTCTGAAAAATGAGATAGAAAAGGAAACCAGAATGTGATGATATCCCTTGTTCCTGGGTCGGGAGAACCAACATCGTCAAAATGGCTATACTCCCACAAGTACTATATAGATTCAATGCAATTCCAATTGAAATTCCAACAGTATACTTCACAGAGTTAGAGAAAATAATACAAAAATCCATCAGGAAACCTAGAATAGCAAAAGCAATTCTAAGCAACCACGACATTGCAGGGGGTATTATAATCCCCAATTTAAAACACTACTGTAACGCCGCTGTGATAAAAACTGCATGGTACTGGCAAAGTAACAGGCCCCAGGACTAGTGGAATAGATTAGAAGACCCAGAAACAACTCCAGATACATTAAGCCACCTTATCTTTGACAAAGGAGCCAAACATCCCCCAATGGAAGAAAGACAGCCTCTTTAATAAATGTTGCTGGAAAAACTGGGCTTTACCCTGCCAAAAGCTAAAGCTAGACCTATCTTTCACCATGCATTAAACTAAACTCACAGTGGATACGAGACTTAAACATTAAAATAGAAACAATAAACCTGCTGGAAAACAGACTAGGTAAACTCCAATGACTTGGAGACATTGGCTTAGGCAGAGACTTTATGAATAAACCTCTATAGCACAAGAACTAGCAGAAAGAATCAACAAATGGGATTTCATTCTACTGAAAAGCTTCTGCACAGCAAAAGAGGTCGCTGGTACTACTAGAGGACATCCAACAACACGGGAAAAAATCTTTACTAGCTGTGTATCAGACAAAGGGCTATTATCGACAATATATAAAGAACTCAAACAGATCAGCCTCCCCAAGTTTAAATTCCCAATTCAAAAATGGGCAACTGAAATGAACAGACACTTCTCAGAGGCAGAAGTCAAAGCAGCCAAGAAACATATGAAGAAATGTTCCATACCACTCGTCATTCGAGAGATGCAAATGAAAACAACACTGAGATTTCATCTCACTCCACAAAGTATGGCCGCGATCACAAAATCAACCAACAACAAATGCTGGCGTGGCTGTGGGGAGAAAGGTACCCTTATCCACTCTTGGTGGGATTGCTGACTTGTGCAACCATTGTCGAGATCCGTGTGGAGATTTCTCAGTAAACTAGGACTAGGGGTACCATTTGACCTGGCTATCCCCCTACAAGGAATATACCCAAAAGAATTTTTAAAAATCACATTGGAAAGACAGATGTACACCCTTCTTCATAGCAGCTCAGTTCGTGTAGCTCAATCTTGGAAACAACCCAAATGTCCATCAACTAGAGAGCGGATAAAGAAGATGTGTTTTTTTTTTTTGTTTTTTGTTTTTTTTTTTTTTATAAAATGGAGTGTTACTCTGCCATAAAGAATGACAAGATTGATCCATTTAGGTGCAAATGGAGACACCTGGAGGATATACTAATAAGTGAAATCAATAGATCACAGATAGACAAATCCCAGGTCTTCTCTTTGGCATGAACACCTGTAGATGCAAATGAGCGCTAGAAAGTATGACAGCCTTTATAGAGTGGAAAATTTCTATAGGAAACTTGGTGTAGGAATGTGATGAAGGGAAGGAATAAATATGATACAGAAAGAAAATAAAAGAGCATATATAAAGAGGGTGAGGAGTTGTGGGTGGGTAGGGATATGGATAAAAATGAGAATTAACTTGTGTCACATACTGGTACAAATTCCCCAATATTACACGTGATTTTGAGATGTGTATAAATTGTACCAATAAAGAATTCAATTAAAAAACAAAGCAAAATGAAAAAAAGAAAACAAAAAAGAAAAGAAAAGAGAAAGAAAAATTTTATGTATATAGGATGTGTGGTTTTTAGGGAAGGCAGGGACAAAGGAAAAATTGTGAATCAAGATGTTTCATGTACAGTTACAAGTTTTCAATGTTGAATGTGATTACACCATATGTATAAAATGTACCAATAAGATCAATTTAAAGAAAAAGATTCTGCGGAAAGGAATGTGGTCCTGCCAGAACAATTAGATTTTAATCCAGTAAGAACTTTCTGTCTTATGATCTGCACAACAGTATGATTACAAATATCTGTGACTTTAAATCTCAAAAAACAAAAAGAAGAAGTAAAACACCTTTTCCTCAGGGGGACATCTGGGTGGTCCTTATTGAAAAAGAGTTAATCTTGAGGATTATCTCACACCACACATAAAAATCAACTCAAAACTGATTGAAGACAAATCTAAAACCTTAAATGATTAAATTTCTAAAAGAAAATACGAGAAATGGCCCTTAGTCAACAGTACTCTGAGCAAAATATTTTTCAATAAATAATTAATATCCAAAATATGTACTGAAATAGTTCAACAGCAAAATAATAATGGTAGTAATAACCCTATACTAGTTTATTCAAGTTTCTCTAATACAATAATAAAGGTTTCATTACACATAATCTACAAATTTGGGATAAAATTCCAAGATGAAGGCTCTCTTCATTGTCAGGCATAATGTCTACTTTCTCTGTCCTAATGCAGTAGAAGTGACAAAGTGGTTCTTAGAAGAATCTTCTATGAGGAAAAAGCTCTCATCCCCATGACCAAAAGATTCCCTCTGCTATCCTCATCCTCTTGAAGTTTAGAATTTCACGACAAATATTGAGCTCATAACAAAGTCAATTTAACCTGAACTAAATATTTGAATAGACATTTTTAGCAGAAGACATTAAAAATATCCTCAACATCATAAAACATGAGGGAATGCAAGTTAAAATAACAGGGAGACATCACTCACACCTGCCAGAATGAGTGTCAGAAAGGAAAGCTGAAAAGTGTTGGAAACCGTGTAAAGAAAAGGGACCCACCCCTGTACACTATTAGTGAGAAGGCAAATTGGTCACCCATATGAAAAATTATAAGGAAGTTTCTTGAAAATTAAAATTGTAATTATCACATGAGCCAGGACTGTGACTGTATTTAGCCATAGTACTTTGCCTGGTAATAGATATCTTAATGGGTTTGATTTCTTCATTATCATCAACTTATTGATTGAGATGTCTTTTGCTACACAAATTCAACATCATGTAAATTTTATAACTTGGTTGCTATTAATGCTCATAGAAAAAATAATTGATGTAGACAGTGAATATAATGCATACATTAACTATATGTAATATATATTGTTTTCTAGTGTAACAGTACCATTAATTCATAAAAATCTATGCAAATGTATCATGTTTAAGCAGTGGATGATAAAAAGCATTTATTTAATGATTGTGCAATAAAGTGATCAGATTTTACTTTGAATAATAATTGTGAGTAGAATTCATAGCATATTAAAATATGAAGTTCTTGAGTAAGTAGCAAATATCTTCATAACCAGAAAACATTTTGCATACATCTTCCTATATAACAATGTTAAGAACACAGGTAGACATAATGAATTGGGTCATGCAAAACCTATTTAACATTAATTACAAATGTGGCAGAAAGTATAAAGTGTAAAAATATGAAGATTTTTGTTAGGAAAACAGTTTTATTCTCATAGTAATATAAAATTATTTATGCACCCATACAGTTGAAAATTTGAAGACTTGTAATTTCTTTTAATATACAGATAATAATGTGTGTGTGTGTGTGTGTGTGTGTGTGTGTGTTAGTGTTTCTGGAGAAACCTGATATTCCTGGAGTAGCATGATTGAAAAGTTTTGCTCAGGATGATAATATATACAGTAGCATATCTGGAATTTATGAGGAATGGTTTCTATGGACATTTGATAGAATGACAATAAAATCCATACATTGCACACTTGTTTCTGACTTATGCTTCAATTAACAAATTTATTTCCTTAAAATAGATATCTAAGAAAATGACAATATATATTTTTTTCAAATTTGTGATTTGAACATTTTATAGCTTTGAATCACATTTATATTTATAAATATGATGTGTTACTAGGTAGTTGAACTTTTTAATGCTTTTGAGACCAGAATTGTAAAATACCAAAATGCTTGGTAATAAAATAAAATATAAGCTTTTTGAAATGTGGTTGCTATATAGTTTCTCTTATGGAACTTCAAAGTTTCCTCATTCAGTAATAAATCTTATTGCTTTAATCTATATTTAGTGACTTACAAAGATATAATCTGACACTGAGTTGTATTATAGTTTAATATCCAGATGATTTTCAGAATAATTATTTTAATATGCTCCAAGTAATACATAATATTACATAATAACTTGTAGTTACATAATAGCTTGTACTTAAAAAGTACTTTGACATATTCATACATAGTTATATTTATATTTTAAATCTTAAAGAAAAATTAGGATTGAACAAGATTAACTGACTTGATCAAGGTTATCAAAAGAAATTGTTCAAGATAGCTTCACTAACTTGGTCTGTGACCTTTATTTTTAATAACTGCAATATAAAAGTAGTGCAAGAACAATGATTTTATAGAATTGTTATTGACTTTAGAAGACATTTGTTAAGTATGTATGCATAGAATGTTTGAATTATGCATATATACATATATAATTTAAAATCTAAAATTGATGTTAACCCAATCTATAAAAGCAGAGTCATTTTGTATCTGGAAGACTGTTTTAAAACTAATTGTGCACCTTATTAAAATATGAATATCACTGCTTTATAATATCTGTGAAACTATAGAACTTAATGTCATCTAACTTATTTTAATATATATTCATCTTTTAATAAATATTTTATAAGGTATTTACTTTGAAAGCTGAGTGTGAGAGTTTATATGCATTTGTTTAGGAAGAACAGTGTGCATACATTACATGGGCAGCATTTGCATTTAGGTAATTTTAACTAAAGAATGTAAGGTCATGAAGAAACAAACTAATCCTTAATTAAATTTTTAATAAAACTCAAGCAAATATTTATATGTTAGTTTCAAAGTACAAAATACTTTTTTAAATGGAATTCTTTCAAATCTTTTCTTAAAAAGGAAAGAATAACCACTGGAGAAAATATCAGACACACTTTGAAATAAGTTAAAATATATCTTCCAATTAATAATACTGAACCCAAAAACAAAACCATGTCCATTGATGATCATTTATAATTTATGCCTGAAAAATATATATACTGTAGCACTAATGAGCTGGAGGTGCTAAAATATTAGACAAGAACTTAACAAAGTTTTAAAAGACTGCTGTGTAAAGTTTTCAAGTGTCTGGTTATGTAAGGACACATCTCATAAAAAGCACTTTTCATTTAAGCAAGTAATACTTTGATTTTTATCATTAAGTGGTTAAGAATAGTTAATGGAACAATCATGCTAAAGTTTGAAAAATTTCTATTATAATAAATTCTGTAAAGCACATTATATAGCCTTTGACAATAGTCTGTTGATTGTTTACTACATTATAACATTATTATCTCATTATTTTTATTATCAACCACGATGTTTAAAACTTTGTCAGTCATGGACCAGAGATTTAGCTCAGTGGTTCCAGCACCTCCCTCGCAAGTACAAAGTCCTGAGTTCGATCCTCGGTAACCATATATAATACTGGGCATGGTGATTCACAACCACCAGCAATCAATACCACAGTGTTGGGCATGGTGGCTCATGTCTGTAATCACATAACTGGGAGGCAGAGACAGGAGGATTCCTGAGTTCGAGGCTTGCCTGTGCTACATAGTAAACTCAGGACCAGCCTGAATTACAAAAGCAACACCCTGTCTCAAAAAAAAAAAAAATCTTTGTCAGTCAAAAGTTGTAAAAATTCAGATAGATTCAACATATTCAAGACATCTGTTGTATATTGTGTTAACTATAGTGAGTATACATTAGAGTTGAATGTTGGTGGAGATTATTTTTTCAAATAGTCATCCCAATAAATATAATAACTGCAATCTAATGTACATTTTACTTAGTTCAAATTAACCATTCTACAATAAATTCATACATAAAATCATGCTTTATATCATATATACACATATAGGAACATATTTTTACTTCTCAAAATAAATAGTAAGTTAAATGCTACCAATGATAATTTTCAATCCATGACATATTTTCATAATAGTCTTCTGAATAGTTATTAAAATGTATAATCTCAACTATATTGACAATAAATGTCATTCATATTTATTTGTTTGTGTTTGCCTTTGTATTACTGAAATGTAATCCTTCAAACAAAAGTGATTTTCATTCAAATAAAACATCTTCTTTCCACTGCTTTGTATGCAGCCAAATATATTCTTAGATTCTTAAATACTAGTGAATGAAAGAAGTGTAAGTGAACATTCAGATGATTGCCATGCCACTCTGGGAAGTACAGAACATATAAAGAGTGGCAATGATAGCAATCACTTATTTTTAATCTCTCCTCCAAACGTAGAGTGAACCTTGCTACAAATAAAGTTTTCAAACTTGCCAAAGAGACAATTGTCCAAGAGGAGAATGAGATTTCACATGCCTTTGCAGCATACATGTGGACAACAGGGCACTAAAACAGGTCAAAGCAGGAGAAATTAATAGAAAACCAAGAACCGAAACATAGTATCCTGAAGAAAAATAGTCAAGCACCTTTGACACTCCCTAGATACTTTTCTCTGTGCACTGTTAAGGTGTGTGGGCCTTCTTTTTGCTAGAAGTAACCTACAGCTTTGGAATGAAGAATGTGTCTCCAAGAAGACTGTTGCCATAGAATAAAGCAGCTGAGTCTGGGAGACTCAACGAAGGGAAATAAAATTCTCTCATGGGAATCACTGCTCCCGCATCCTCAGTTGTTAAAGAGGATTGTTTCACTAAAGCTTTTCTTATAATCTTTTGTCATTAACATGTGCATGTAACTTTTTTATACTAACATGTATATTTTTACACCAATATTGAAACTGCACCTGAGTAAGTTTTCTTCTGAGGAATACTGAGAGATATATAATCTGCATAAGGTAAATAATCTGTGTGAATCCTTTGGGGGCTAAAAGTGCTTGTGAAACAATATGTGCTGTTATTAATTATGTAAGTAAATTCTGTGGGCTTAAAGTATACGTGAACTACTCATTATTAATTTTAGTGACATTATCTCATTAAAAAGTAATACAGCATGGTGATAGATAATTTAAATTTGTTTTTGAGTCTTAGTTTCTAATTAATGACAAGTTGCTGCTTATAGCATATCATATTAACAGATACAAGGTATTTAATTCTGAAATAAGCATTGACTGTCAGACAAAAAGGTATATAAATGTGACATGTATGACCTCTAGGGCTGATACGACATTTGCAGTGACAGACAAATCTCACAAGCACTGTGGTCACCTTTCTCTGAGAAATGAGTGCGAGGCAATGTATATGCCTCCTGACAGAAACTAAATAGCGGTAGAAGGCTGCTATTCACCTTCTCGTGGAGTAGGCAAATAAGAGGCACTTTGCATTTGAAATCTATATATAAATATGTTTCCTGACAGTCTTAGCAATTCTTTGTTCCTAATGCCTTTCCCCAAGGCTACAGATGACTCATTAAACAGTGATTAATTATTGCCTGAAACTAGTTATAATTATCATATTAAGTGGAACACTGAGTTTTGTGAGGAATGAAATAAGTAATGCAATTCATGAAACCTAGCTTCAACTGGAAACTATATTCAATTCATAACTTAGTAGATATACTTAAAACATGTAAATAAACATTGTAAATGGGAGTTCACAGACCAAAAGAATTGTTTTTTTTACCAATGTGGAATTAAAAATACAATCATTGGGCTAGGGATTAACTCAGTGGTTCTGGCATCTACCTGGCAAGTGTAAGGTCTGGAGATCGATCCCTGGTGCCAGATACCACGGTGCCAGTCTTGGTGGCTCACACCGATAATCCTAGCATTCAGGACGCAGAGGCAGGAGGTTTGCTATGAGGTGAAGCTAGTGAGTTCAGGGTGAGCCTGAATTACAAAAGACCCTGTCTCAAAAAATAATAATAATAATAATGATAATAATAATAATAAATAATAATAAAATATTATAAAATGTAAGCTATAAGAATATTAAATAAATGCAAATAAATAATCATATTCCATGATCTTTTATTGTGACAAAGTACAATAAATGATATATTTGGACACTATCAAAATATTTCTAAACCTGAAAATGGGAGAAATAATAATTAAGATTCAGTAATTAATTTTGATCAGTAACAAGCTTTGGTTATCCATTAAATTTATCCATTAAATTCTCTAAATGCATATAAGAATATGGGATATAAATGTTCTACAAACACCTTTCACACACATGCATGCCCACTCAGAGGGAAAGAGAGTATTAACACAATTTGTTTTTTATTTGTTAAGGATGCAGACTGTCACAAATATCAACTAGTTATAAATTGCAGGCTTAATGTTTTTAAACGATCCTCCACCCAAAAATAAAAATATACTTAGTTAGCTGCCTTTATCTTGTGATTAACTTTTAAATATTTTTCATGCATTGTATTCATACCTATGTAGAATGTTTATTTCAAACACATAAAACAGATTTGTAAACCAACAATTTTGTATTGCATAACCCTTACCTATATTTTTGTATTATTACATTTAAAGAAGTTGCTAAAATACTCATACTCAGGGATTAAGAATCTGAATAATATTCTTATTTTATTGCATTAAGAAGATTTATATTTTCAACAATAAAATCACCAAAGAAAATGTCTGTTTTATACTTGAAAATTATATGAATATTAATATTTTGCTTTATACAAATGAAAACAAACCAGCTATATTAAAGGTGATATTATGCCTATAAACTTTAGTTCTTTTGGGTTTCTTCTATTTGCACTGATGATAAAACTGAATTAAAAGAGCTCCGAGCATAAATGTTATGCTCCATGCACAGGTTTTGACACCAATCATTTTCCCTTCTTTTTAGGGGGAGTGGTGGGTAGTGATTGGTGTTTAGAAAAAGTATTAAAAGAACCACAGTTTTTCAATTGAATAAGAGTTTATTTTAAATCTGGAGAAAACCAAATTAACACCATATTTAATATGCAAATTAATTTTAAATGTGTATAAAATATACAGAATCAAATAGTTCTAAAGAGATATTAGCAATCTTATAGTCCTAGAGAGAAATCTAGCAACACAAACTTTCATATCTATAATAATTTGTTAGATGCATACACCTACAATACCTTAATGAAGCATTGGGTTGATACATTTAATCTCCTTAAAATTTGCTTGGTAGGGCCAGAGGGTTAGCTCAGTGGTTCCGGCGCCTGCCTTGCAAGCGCAAGGTCCTGAGTTTGATCCCCGGTAACCACATACGATGCTGGGTGTGGGGACTCACGCCCACCAACAATTAATACCACATACCACAGTGCCGGGCATGGTGGCGCATGCCTGTAATCCCAGCACTCGGGAGACAGAGACAGGAGGATTACTGAGTTTGAGGCTTGCCTGGACTACATAGGGAGCTCAAAGCCAGCCTGAACTACAAAGCGAGACCCTGTCTCAAAAAAAAAAAAAAAAAAATTGCTTGGTATCTTGTCATTGTTATATACACAATAGCTGATACTCTTCAGAAAACGGATAGCTTCTACTGATTATTCAAATTCACAATCCAAAATTCAGATATGTGACTCTCATTAGATCAGAACAGTTTATATTTAGAATGCCTAGGGTAATACATGAGTAAATTTGTGAGTCCACTGGAAGAATGGTTTATATTAATCAGATATAGCAAATCTGTCTAAAATTGCAACTGAAAATTCTATACATGTACTTTACATGGATTAAATGTTTTAAAATCGTTTAAACAATGATCTAACAGCATCTGAGTTAAAGGGATTGTTTCCCTGAAAATAACAATGAAGTAGAGTTCTGAATAAAGGTGAATAAAAATAGGTTGAGAGACAGAGTAGCGATCTAGACAGATGAGGTAGCACAAGCAAAGATTCCAAGTGTCTGGATCTAGTGCTGTTGAGAGTTTTAGTCAGACTTTCACACGAAATCTACTTAAGTATGTGCATTTCTGTACAGCCTAGCGTGCACCAATACTATGCTTGTCTGACATAAGATACAGTGGGAGGCTTATAAAACAAATTCACAAGATAAATCCTGGTTTTGGTTTCAACATAGTGATTTTTGGAAACTACAATTAAAAGTGAATAATAATATGAAATAATAAGTAAGGGAAAGAATCAGTTCTTATGTTTGGGGGCTTTACTTTAAGACCAATAAAATGGCACTGACTAGATTTTAGTATGTATGTGACATCAGTTTTACACTAAAAAAATCACACTAGCTACAATCATTGAATTAGAGAGAGAAACTAATATCTGCAGAGAATTAATCAGGAAGGTACATTATGAAATGAGCAATAATATCTTAGGTAAAGCTTATGGCCTAAAAATACAACAAAGTCCAAAAATATACAGTCCTAGCTTTTTAGCAGGAATGATAGACTGAACCTGAAAGGAATTAAATAAGAACCTAAAGTAATGGATAATTTTCACCATAGTATTGTGAATAGCAGTGTTAAACACTGATTATAAATTGCAGGAAGGTGATCAATCTGGTTGAAAGTATAAAAATAATCATTTATTTGGCATGTTACATAAAAGTTACCTTTAACTACCTCAAGGGTTTTTTGTTTGTTTGTTTTTGTTGTTGTTTTGAGGGTTGGTGTTTTGTTTTGTTTTTGAGACAGAGTTTCGCTTTGTAGTTCAGGCTGCCTCTGATCTCACTATGTAGTGCAAGCAAGCCTCAAACTCACAGCAATCCTCCTGCCTCTGCCTCGCGAGTGCTGGGATTACAGGTGTGAGCCACAATCCCCAGCATTTCCTCAAGTATTGTTGAATATGTTGTCATTTAGACTTTTCCTTGGATCTCATGAAAGCCATGCTGCCTTAGGTGTTTTAGCAATAGATATATTGTCAATTGTATTGGAAACACTTTACTTCCCAAATCATATAATCCTTAAGAATTTTGATTGCGGGCCGGAGGGTTAGCTCAGTGGTTCCGGCGCCTGCCTCGCAAGCGCAAGGTCCTGAGTTCAATCCCCGGAAACCACATACAATGCTGGGCGTGGAGACTCACGCCCACCAGCAATCAACACTGCATAGCATACCACAATGCCGGGCGTGGTGGCTCACGCCTGTAATCCCAGCACTCGGGAGGCAGAGACAAGAGGA
>PVIC010021031.1:0-28943 GCA_004025085.1 Thryonomys swinderianus | reverse complement strand
AAAAAAAAAAAAAAAAAAAGAGTAAGTTTGAGCCATTTAGTCTCAAATGGATATATACTTTCAGGACATACTCATAAGTGAAATAAATAGGTCACAGATATGTAAATATTATATCTGTTCTCTGGTATGAGAAACTGAAGATGTTAATGAGTTCTAGAATGTATGATGGATATTGTGAAATAGAAAATATTCAAAGGGAAGTGTGGTGGAGTGGTGAGTAGTGAGGGGTAAAGAAAAAATATGATGGCAATAAAAAAAGGGAAACAAAGCTATGTATTTAGGGGTGGGTAGGAGAATGGGGAAAAAAGAGAATTAACTTGAGTCATATACTGGTACAAATTCCCAATGTTGAGTGTGATCAATAAAGATAAAAATAAACTTAAAAAGAAGAAAAAAACTGTGATGATAATAAAAAAAAAAGAAACAAAGTTAATGTATTTAGGAGGTGGAGGGTTATGGGGTGTGTTGGGGAATGGGAAAAAACAATTAAATTGTGTTATGTACTGGTAAAAAAAAAAGAGAGAGAGCAGGAAGGTAAAGGAAATCTAGAAAAGAATCACCTCAACATATTTATCCCATGGTGTGAAGGGAAAGGGCAAAGAACCCACTAGCACTTTATTACCTCATGATTTCTGTCATTGTGGTGATCACCTTCTGCCCATTCCAGAGGGTTCTGAACTGCTCAGGAACCAGGAGCTCATTGAAATCACTACCTTCTGGTAGGGATGATCATCTCAGAAGATTTGGCACTGACTATTACAATCCAGGGAATTCTTGCTCAGGTAAATGTGCCAGCCATTTGTTTTGTTAATGGAAATGATTGGCACTTTACCTGAATTTTTACATCTCTACTGTTGATTATCTCCACAACACCCACCACATCATTGAAAACCAGACCAAGTTTCTTACAGTTACCTACTATAATGGCGTTAATTTTGCCCTTGATTTGCAATGTTGTGTTGACACACTTAAATATGTGAGCCACTGTTTCAACTCTGTATTATCTGTGTTTCTTTCTTTTTTTATTTGGTGGTACCAGGGATTGAACTTTGGGCCCTTGTCCTTCCAAGGTAGGTGTGGTACCACTTGAGCTAAATATCTGCTCCTCAACTCTGTGTTATCAGTCACCAGGTGGGATTCTCCTGGTTTTCCACTCTCCACTTCTTGACCTTTAATTCAAGTAGAGCTAGTTCATTCTTTGTGGTTGGTTTAAGGTTTAGGTGCAGAGAACAGTTTGGGGCAACTGGGTATTGGACCACTCTAAGCCTTTAGGGCAGGATTCTCGAGTCTTCCTACCTTCAGATACATGCTTCAGGACACATATAATGTTCTGCCCCTAATTAATCTGCACAAATAGGGCTGAGCAGGAAGCAGAGTCGTCAGAGCCTGAAATGGTAGGCACTGATGGGGGGGTAGACCTGGTAGAGTGGGAGAAGGACCTGATCCAGCAGAGGTCCAGATGACAGTCTACTCAGGTCTTTTATTTACCACAGGCCCCATTTTGTTCCAGGCCAGTCCTTCAGCTCTGTCCATATACTCAGGTAAGCTTTGGCCCAGTCCACACGCTTCTTATCCATATCTCTGTACTCCTTGTGGACTCTGTTCATGTAAAACATGGAAGCACTGTTCATTTCCTTCACATAGGGACCAGGTTTGGGAGCTATTGCCACCCAGCCCAGGGCCTGGAAGCTTTCAGTGACAGCTGAAGGTGACTGAACAACTTGCTGCCTCAGTTCTTCTCCTGAAAGATAACTACTTGGATCTGCTCTAAGACAGGTGTCAACAGATCAGAAAGCTTATTTCTGGGTGGCTGCTGACACCGAGAAGCTGTAACCAGGACAGCTCGCTCCAGCTTCAGACCTGTGTGGACCACCTCAGCCTGAGTTCTGCCTCCCCTCGGGACCTGGATCAGCTGCTCTCCACTTCTGGTAAGAAAGGCTCAGTTAACCGTTAAGTTTCTTGACTACAAACTTTTTGAGACTGTGTTACAATTCCATTACATTCCACACACTGAGGAAAATAACTTAATAATGTAAAATCTAAAATGAACCAGGGAGGGGGAATGGGACACTTTAATGTCTCTAATTCTAAACTTTTAGAATGATACCATTTAATTCACACTTCTGATCTTCTGTATGCACTCACTGCAATTATAGTTCCTACTCAATTTTAATTTCAGTCTATAGCATAGTACCTGTTAAATGACATAATAAAGATGAACTGAAGGACATCCACCATGAAAATGACTGAGAATATCTTAGCATGTCGTCATCATAACTCCACATAATACAACACTACCATGGAATGCTGCGTGCTGACAGGACACTAGCAGACACCCAGAAGTGATGGAGCCTTCACAATCCATCATAAAGTGGGAAGGTGCTATTCTCTGAAGGTTCTTCTGATGAAGGTTCTTCAGAGAATAGTATCACTGATCTCATAGAATAATCTTAATTTGATGGCATATAAGATTTTGTTTCTGCTCTAGTAAGTTCACTAGTATTAGTCATTCTATTAATACTAGTATAAAATACCTGACACCCTCCACTTAAAGGAGGAGAGGTTTATTTCAGCACATGGTTCTTAAAGGATTCAGTCCATAGTTGGTTGACTCCAAAGCAGAAATGGCAGCTCAGAGTAGCAAAGGCAAGATACTTTCCAGTGGAAGCAAAGAAAGAAGAGAGGAACGGGGACAACAATACACTCTTCTAGGTCACAATCCCAGTAACAGCGCCTCTCCATCTAACAGCCCACTCAGTCACTGAATGAACCTACTGATGACCAGAGTGCCCCATGATCCAATCACCTTTCCAAATCCCCACCTCTGAATACATGAGATATGTGGGGGACACTGAAGATACAAAGCATAAAATTCTTCCGCGGTCCAAAAAGGTTCATGTCTATCTCATTATGTAAAATGTATGTAGTCTAGCTCTATTATTTTTTTTTTTTTTGAGACAGGGTCTCATTTTGTAGTTCAGTCTGGCCCTGAGTTCACTATGTAACCCAGGCAAGCCTTGGACTCAGCAATCCTCCTGCTTCCGCCTACCAAATGCTCGGATTATAGGCATGAGCCACCACACCCAGCACCGTGGTATGTGGTATTGATGGCTGGTGGGCGTGAGTCACCACGCCCAGCATTGTGTGTGGTTACCGGGATGGAACTCAGGGCCTTGCGCTTGTGAGGCAGGCGTTGGAACCACTGAGCTAAACCTCCGGCCCATAGCTCTATTATTTTTAATTGCAATGTGTCTTATATTGTAATGGTTTTTAAAATTTAAACATTCACCATAATTTTCAATCACAGCTCATTTGATTTACACAATTAGGATAGTGTTGCACATTAACTTTCATAACCTTTTTCTTACCTGGTGATGCATCATATTTTACACATTATTAAGGATTTTCATGAAACATCATTTAAAAATTTTTAATTTATTTTATTGGTACAGTTTATATGTACATTGTGATTACACTCAACATTGAGAATTTGTACCTGTACATGACACATCTTGATTTTCATTTTTTCCCATTCCTCTGCTCTCCCTACAATGCCCCACAACCCTATATAGATAAGCTTTGTTTCCTTTGTTTTTACCATCAAATTTTTTCTTTCCCTCCTTTACTAGAGTTACCTGTCCTAACAGTTTCAGCAGTACTGAAAAATTCAAATCCAAAGTCTCTCTAAGATTCAAGGCAAAAGTCTTACCTGTGAGTCTCTGTAAAAATATCATTTCTCTAGTAATGGAAGGTATAAATGAGGTCCAGATGTATGATAGGTACTGTGAAATAGGAAGAAAATGTTCCCAGGGAAAGGGTAACTGGGTGTGGACAGAAGAAGAGGAAAAAAAAAGAAAAAATATATTTGATGGTAAAAACAAAAAAATTGAAACAATGAATGTCGTGGAGTTGAGGGTTGAAGGGAGGGCAGGGGATGGGAAAAATTAGAATCGATATATCATGTACAGATACAAATTTTCAATGATGAATTCAATTATAATGTATGTTTAAAATGGACCAAGAAACTCGGAGGGGGGAGAAGTTTACAATATGGGAGCAAGTAAAAAAAAAAAAAGAAGAAGAAAAGAAATTACTTCCAACATATAATAGCACAAGATAAACATTTCCATTCTGAAAACTGAAGAATGAGGAAGATAAAAAGGAATCAGATCAAAACCCAACAAAATAAACATTAAATTCCATAGCTACATATCTGATACCCAGAGCACATGGCCATGAGATATGAGTTCCACAGGTGTAAGTAACCCTATCACTTTAACCTTGCTGGCTGCAGCCCATGTTGCCTCTCTCTCAAACTGGCTGTACTCATACCCTGCAGCTTTTGTCAACAAAGAGGATCCACATGCCTGGCAACCCAACTTCCTGGAGTTTCTACTGTACCCTCAGCCTTCATCTTACAGCTTCAGCCATCGCCCTTTAACAGGTATAATGATTGGCTTCCCACATCTTACTTTGAAATGTGGGTAGTAGCCTCCATGACCCCACTACTGCATGTTCAGTGTCTGAAAAGTTAGCATCACGTAGATGACATCAAAGTCTGCTGGTAGCTCAAGCAGGAATCTGGTGTTCTTGTATCACACCATCAGTGGCCTCTGAATGCCTGTAGGGCTGAACTCAGGGTATTATTTCCATAGGTGGCCTGCAGCAGGGCACTCTTTTCTAAAGTAGAATTTCAAAGGAATTCGTCCTTTTACACCCCACAACCTGTGAGGGGTGGGGTCTCCCTTATTCATTAGATGTTCTTAAGGGACCTTTCTTCTTGTCTTGTACAAGCTACTGGTTCTTTTCTAATAAATACTACTAATTCTTTTAATGGCCGTACCTTTTTCGGTCCCATCTTTACATCTTTAAGGCTCCTAACTGAAGTTTTTCAGTTATGACTGCTTTTCTTTTGCCTTTCATTCTCACTACAAATCTGATTAAAAGTAGCCAGTATTCAGGCCGCAGCCTTAATGACTGGGTTGTCCTGAAATTTGCCCCACCAGACTAATTAGCCCATCACTCTTATTCTCACCAGAGGCAAAGTCTCAGGACATGGGCAAAACAAGGACACACTTGCTGCCAGAGTCTAATACACATAGTTTCTAGTCCATTCATCAGTGGAATCCTTGTTCCAATCTGAAACCTCAGAAGCATGACCTTTATCTTTCTCATTTCTGTCAGCATTTTGGTTTTCTGAATGCCAGCCAGAATTGCACATCAATCTGTGTATATAGCCTTCTAGGAGTTCTCCACCTGGCATCTCAAAAGCTTTCCGAACTCCTCCTACAAACCAGTTGTAAAGGCTTGTATATGTAGCCCAGGCAAATCTCAAACTCACAGCAATCCTTTTGCCTTGGCCTACCAAGTGCTGGGATTACAGGCATGAGCCACCACTCCTGGCAATGTGGTGTGTGGTACTGATTGCTGGTGGGCATGAGTCACCAAGCCCAGTATTATTGTACACAGTTACCAGGATCAAACCAGGAACCTTACACTTGCTAGGCAAGTGCCAGAACCACTGAGCTAAATCTCCAGCCCATGATTCATGGTTTTTAAGCAGAAAAAGCACACCAGCAGGACACAGCAGAGGAAAGGTGCTCTCCACCCAAGGCAGCCCAGAAGCAGCGAGAGAAGGGAAGAGCCAGGGATGAGAATGCACCTTCTATGCCACATCCGCAATGATTTACTGTCAACCAGGCCCCACCTCCTCATGGCACATTCATCTTATGGAACTCATCAATCGCTAAACCCACTGATGATTACAATGCCCCACGATCACCTTCTAAATGACCCACCTCTGAACACACAAGACTTTGGGGAGAAACTTACACTTGTAAAAGCAAAAAACAGCATATTTTTTTTGTCTCATCCAAAGTAGAAATCCCTTTTCTATTCTTGCCAATAAAAGTTTCTAGGTAATCTACAGTGATGGAATGCTTAGATGATCTTTGTTGTTAGATGTTGCATAATATTTCACATATTAACATTTCTGATGTTTCACATTTGTCACACTAACAGATCTGAGAAACAGTAGTCTCAAACTAGTTTAAGTGGTCCTCTTCCTTAAAACTTTATCTTCAAGCAACAACTCTCTGATCCTTAATTTCAGACCTTCAAGTAGTACTTTTCCTTCTAGATACACTAAAGTAACATTAAAAATTAACTCACTGCGAATTGACCTGAGTCACATATCGGTACAAATTCTCCAATACTGTGCATGATTGTGAGCTGTATAGATAATGTACCAATAAATTTTACTGAATAAAAAAATTAACTCATTGTAACTTCCTAAATATCTAACATATAGAAAAAATTCATTCAATCATATTCAAAAAGATAAGAGAATAATAAAGAATTTTTAATGCAACTATAATATAGCTGGTTTTGAGATGTTATAAAGAACAGCCATAGTGTTATCATAAAAAAGTACCTTATAATGTTCTTTGTATGGCCTAACATTTTAAAATAATGCTCTGTAGTTTTCTGTCCTGACAGAGCATGTATATTTTCTCTGATATCTTTTTGACATAGTTTGTTCTTTTCCTTACAGTATCACTAATTTTTAATGTCTTTTTCTTTGTTCTATTATTCATTATAAGTTTTAGCATGTCTCATTTTTCTTTAAAGAAAACTTCTAAAAAAAAAAAGTATTATGAAGTCAGGTCAGGAAACTTATGTTAAAGATGTCCCAAAACTAGAATTTGAAGAATGCCAAGCACCTTTTAGATTTTAAATCACAGGTGAACATGATTGGAGAGGTTAACAAGAACCTGAGACAGTCTTTTACACAGACTCACCTGTCCTCTTTGGAATCTTACTGGCATGTTAGATTTGTGCAGCAATCTAAGGCCAGAATCTCCCCTCGCTCCATAGAGACAGAGAGAAACCTCTGACTCCGTTTCTGCTTGTTTCAGCTGTCCGGTGTAGACATCAACATGGTATCTCACTACTGGTAAAGCAACAGGGAGAGAAAGCAAGAAGACATATATTACTCCACAGTTCATATAAATAGAAGCCAGATTCATGTGTTTTCAGGCTGCAGTAAAAAACATGATATTACATGAGATTTCCGCAAATCTGGACTTTTTGCATATGCTGAGAGACTTTTGACCCTTAGGTTTAAATATAAGTGAGTATTGTTACATCATTAACAAATGCACAGTAGGTTCACAGCTTTAGCCAAAGGAGAATTAAGTCTTTCAAAGTCTCTTCTTCTACCTGTAACAGAGGATATTTTACGCTTAGTGTTTTAGAGATGAAGGTAAAAATGTTAAAGTATATGATGTTTAAAGTTCAAAATGATGCAAGTTCTGATGAAAAAAATAAACTCAAAGTGAGTGATGATACGAGGTACCCAGTTAATCCCGACAAAGCCAGATGAGACAAGGCTTTGACATTTCCTATCTCTCACAGCCTTAGCCTCTATGGTCCAGTAGCTGGACCATAAGAACCATTTTGCAGTGTTTTATCCCAAACTGCCCAATGAGTCATGCTGTGACAATGAAAAGGTCACTTCTCAATGGCTGAAACAACTCCCTTAGAAATAGGGGAAAGTGTCCTGCAAGTGAATAGCTCAGAAATAAGTTCAAGCACCTACAAGAAGGTTTAAATATGATACGCACACACACACACATTTATAATATGAACTTTAATAATATACCTGGAAAAACAGGTTGTCCTCCTCTGATTACAGGAAGCTCACAAACAAGATCTCCATCTGCTTGTATCCGAGACAGCCATGTGTTTGCTACAAAATCTAGGATCTTCTTGCTCTTTGTATGCTGCATGGTTACCTGTGATTAGAAGAAGCAATGGTCAAGTTGCATGATTTCCAATTTTTCACAGAAGTCAGAACTCAAAAGCACCCTAGGCCTGGTAAAATATAATCTGTGTACTCCTATGGGGGTAGGGGTTAGTAGTAATAGCATTCTAGTGGCCATTACTGTTATTATTTGTCAAGTATTACTCTATATGATTTATTTTACTCACCTTTTAACTATGACCAAGTAAACTGGTAAACATTATAGATAGGAAAATAGAAAATTTAAAATGTACTCTGATCTATTTCAGTTTTTTTTTTTTTTTTACTGGAGTGACCAAAAAAAATAATCCATAGGAAGAACTCCGAAAGAGAGATTGTTCACATTAGTCACTGAAGCAAGGTATACAGCAGAACCTTTTAAAGTTTTAATGCCTTTTAAGTTTATTTATAGAATCTAGAGGCTGTGCCCTCAGCTACAACAGTGGCAGTGTCCACATCTTTCAGCACAGTGCCTTTTCCTGCCCATCCAGAGATGACCAAGGACAGCTCCTTGGGTCTCGCTCCTTTGGTAGCCATTTCCCAGGGGGTCCCCTCCACTGTGTTCTTCCCATCTCAGGAGACGAGAAGAGGACTTGTCTCCCCTCTAACAAAATGGATAGCATGCCCTTCTCCTTTTAAGATGTTCGCTATTATTCTAAATAAGGTCTTGACCTTCCACCTTACTTTCCTTTGCCTTCTCTAGGAAGGGGTGATATTATGTTTCAGATGATTATTCTCAGATCTCATTATTATAATTCTCTGTCTGCCTTTCTTTTGCTCCTTCCCAAACCTGCCTTTAGATTCTTTCCAGAGTTCAAATAAAAAAATCTGACCATTTTACATAGTACTCACAACTTCTTTAATAGTCCTACCTATCATATAAAATACACTATCCTCAGCACAACAGAGTTCATGACTGGATCCAATCCTGCTTAATATATCTTGCTCATATCAAATACTCTACTCCTACTTGTCTTCTCTTGGTTTCATGAGCTAGAAACATGACTTCTCTTAATGGGCTTCATACATAGTCTTACCTGCTTAGAATAGCTTTCTGCTGATCCATTATCATGTTGAGCATGGCCAGGATTCATTACATAGCTGAGACACAATCTTTGTAAAAAGTCTTCTGTGAGCCCCCAGTCTGGTTAGGCACCTTACTTTGTGAATCACAGCAGGGTACCCTTTTATGACTAAATATCTTTAAGTGATTTGGGAAAAGGGACCCTGTCCTACTCATGTCAGTACTTCCTCAAGTGTTCACAAGGGAGTTTTGGGTTGTTTGCTGAATAAATGAAGCAGGTATGTGTCAATACAGGTGATGAGACTAAATCAAAGATCTGATCAACTCCATATTTCAACCGCATTTCACCCAGGCAAGAGGTCAGGAGAACACTTTTTAAGAAATAATAACTACCTTGCAAGATTATAGGGAATAGATAAGATTATATATATGATTCAAAAGTTATATAAACTGTATAAATTCATGTGAATACTAGACAAATTTATACATAATATAAAAGATGTTCATAAAATATATTCTCCTAAACTTGGAAATGACTTCCCCTGCAGTGCACATTACTTTGCATTTTACTTTTGTAGGAATTAGACAGAAAATTCAGTATACTGAGAGAAAGAAGTATGATATTAAGTATGTATATGCTTTTTAGTCCCAATCAGATACAATACTCAAGTGCAGTTGTTTTGGGCTCCCTGCCTAATCATCAGAAATGTCAATTGTTCTAATGTTCCAGAGGCTACAGAAATGGCAAGAATGGGCAACTAAAAGGAGAATGATCAGCATCCTAGAGCTAAGGTTCTACTTTATGGTGATCTTTTTGCTAAGGTTTCAGCAGTGAGAGAGGGTGTTTAATCCTTTTTAATCTCTTCCTAGAGCCAATGAGATCTATTACTTTCTTTTATTGGGGGCAGAAAGAGATGGTGCTCCTTAAGCTATACAAAGGAACATAGTCCTCAAGAGCTGGAAAATAAAAATACTAAAAAAAATAAAATAAAATAAAAAATAAAAGGTAACTGAGAGTTTGGGGGGGGGGGGTTCCCGTGCTACCACCTCTGTGTGTGCACATAGCTCTGAAAGTGGGAATGCTGATCTTTACCTTCATTGCAGGAATGTCCTTAACAGGGATCACACAAAACCACCCTAGCAGGTTTGATGCTTAACAAACAGAAACAGTCTCTACCATAAAAAATATTGTATAGATTACCTGTGAGGTTCAGACCCAGAATATTTCAATAATGTGAGATTCCATTAAAGAAATAAATTAATAAACACTAAGTTCTATATAGGTTTTAAATACTGCAGGATAGAGTAAGAAATTCATGTAGAACCAGATGTTTTGTCAAGAATAGTCAATGTCACTTTTAGATTCTAGATCTGAAGTCTTCCCTATGAAACATGAAAAATTTTACAAATTTACATAAAACACTGAAGCTTCTTCCTATGTAATATACTCTCTGTGCAAATTTGCAGTCAGTCACTGATTTCAGAGTCACCACCATACCTTCAACCTCAGAGGTACTCATGGACTGTCTCACTGATTTTACTCTAGTAAAATCACAACCCCAATATCTCTCCCTGGAAATTCTCCAGGGTGGGTGGAGCTTGAAGTGAGCTCCAAGTGCTTTCAAAATCAGGATGTCTCAAAACACAAAAATAATCCTAGTAAAGGTAGTCTTCTTAAACCAATAAAGGAAAATGTAGTCATTCTTAACCAGGTGAGATTTTTGGCCCCAGGTGACATATGGTAATATCTGTAATCATTTTGATGTCACAATTTAATTAAGAAGGGGAGGAGAGGGCACATATATATATTTGCAGACATCAGAGATGATGCTAAACATTCTCCCACAATGAAGAATTTGATCCCAACTGTCAGTAATGCCCAAGTTGAAAGATCCTGAAAATGAAGATAGTATTTCCTTAGTAAATAGTTCCATAATTACACAGGGACACATTATATATATATATATATATATATATATATATATATATATATATATATATACAGACAGACACACATTATATATGATATATGTATCTTAAATTACATTTATCTTTTCACATAATTTTTTTAAACTTCCATTTTTATTGGTACATTGTATATACACATCGTGATCACACTCAATATTGGGAATTTGTACCAGTATATGACACAATTTAATTCTCATTTTTTCCCATTATCCTACCCACCCCACAATCCTCCACTCCCTCAATACATAAGCCTTGTTTCCCTTTTTTTAAATTACCATCACATTTTTTCTTTACCCGATTACTCACTCCACACATTTCCCTTTGAATATTTTCTATTTCACAATATTCATCATACATTCTAGAACTTACTAACATCTTCAATGTCTCATACCAGAGAACAGATATATTTACACATCTGTGACTTATTTATTTCACTTATGAGTACGCCCTGAAGGTACATCCATTTGAATGTAAATGACTCAAACTTTTAATTCTTTAAGGCAGAGTAATACTCCATTATGTAGAAAAAACAAATCTTTATCCAGAGTCCAACTGATGGGCATTTGGGTTGTTTCCAAGATTGAGCTATCACAAACTGAGCTGCTATGAACATGGTGTCCCTATATCTCTATGATATGATTCTTTTAATTCTTTTGTGCACATTCCTAGCAAGTCAATAGCAGGGTCAAATGGGACCTCTAATCCTAGTTTTTTAAGGAATCTCCACACTGAATTCCACAGAGGTTGTACCAGTCTACACCCCCACCAACAATGGAGAAGGGTTCATTTTTCTCCACAGCCTATCCAGCAGTTTTGCTGGCTAATTTCAAAATAACAGCCATTCTTTATGGAGTGAGATGAAATCTTAGTGGTGTTTTCATCTGCATCTCTTGAATGACCAGAGATATTGAGCATTTCTTCATATGCTTCTTGGCAGCTTTTACTTCTTCCTCTGAGAAGTGTCTGTTTAATTTCAGATGCCCATTTTTGAATTGGGTCTTTAAATTTGGGAGGACAGATTTTTTTAAAGTTCTTTATATATTCTAGACAGTAGCCCTTTGTCTGAGAGACAGCTGGTAAAAATTCTTTCCCAGTTTGTTGGTTGTCTTTTCACTCTGCTAGTGGTCTCTTTTGCTATGCAGAACTTTTTAATAAAAAGAGATCCAATTTGTTTATTTCTCCTGCTAGCTCTTGTGGTATAGAGGTTTTGTTCATAAAGTCTTTCCCTAATCCAATGTCTCCAACAGTTTTACCTAAAAATTTGTACTCCAATAAATTGGAAAATGTAGAAGAAATGGATAGATTCCTCGACACATATGAACATCCAAAGTTGAATGAAGAAGATATAGAAATGTTAAACACCCCAATATCAATCTGTGAAATTAAATAGGTAATAAAAAACCTACCAACAAAGAAAATCTCTGGTCCAGACGGCTTCACTGATGAATTCTACAAAACTTTTAAAGAAAAGTTAATGCCACTACTTCTCAAACTTTTTAATGAAATTGAAAGGAAAGCAGTGCTCCCATATTCATTCCTTGAAGCAACCACTGCCTTGATTCCAAAAGCAGAAAAAGACCCAACCAAAAAAGAGAACTACATGCCAATCTCCTTAATAAGTATTGATGCAAAAATCCTCAAGAAGGTATTAGCTAACAGAATACAGAGTGTTATTAAGAAAATCATGATCAAGTTAGCTTTATAACCAGGGATGGAAGACTAGTTTAACATATGTAAATCAATAAATGCAATACATCATGTCTTTTCACATAGTTTTTCAACTATCAAAGCAATAAAGGAGGTTAAAATTCCCACAAGAATACAACAGATAAGCCTGGCCAATAGAAGGAATGTGGCAGGGCCAGAGATTTAGCTCAGTGGTTCAGGCACCTGCCCCCCAGGCACAAGGTCCTGAGTTTGATCCCCAGTAACCACATACAATGCTGGGCATAGTGACTCACGCCCACCAGCCATCAATACCACATATCACAGCGCTGGGCGTGGTAGCTCACTCCTGTAATCCCAGCACACAGGGCAGAAACAGGAGGACTGCTGAGTTCGAGGTTTGCCTGGGCTACATAGTGAGCTCAGGGGCAGCCTGAACTACAAAACAAGACCCTGTTTCAAAAAAGAAAAAAGGCATGTGGCAAACGGAACACAACAGATTTGGATCAAAGACCTGGTTTTGCATCTTGGCAATACTACTTACCCAGTCTATGGCCTTGGGTAAAAGTTCCAAAGATAACCTGTGATCTTCAGGTCCTTGTTTGAAATATTAGCAGTGTAACCAATTTCGCCAGCCTAAACAAGGCTTTATGTTTTAAAAAGTGACATGGAAAATAGTTTGTCAACTACAAATGTGTAGACACATGCATTACTCCCCAAGGCAGAGCTTTCTCATGAGACGATCCTAACAGCCAGGAATCCTGAGAGTGTCTCATCCTATCCCAATAATAAAGTTTTTCAACTTTTTTATTCTCCCAGATTCCTTGCTGTAGAATTCGTATATGTCTCCCTTAAGATGACTCCTGGTCTGGTCCTTTGTAACTTAGCCAGGAAGCCAGAGAAAAGGAGAACCTGTCTAAACTGTAGGTGCAGGCACTAACCCATGTGCTCTTCCTGGCTTTATCTCTCCTGCTAAGGTTTTCCTCTTACTTCTTCCCCAAATTATCCTTTTTTGCCTAACTGTAATGTCAACCAAGACAATTACTGAAATAAGTATAGAACTGAGCAGGTTCTAAGAATTGGATGGGAAAGAGGGCTATCCTGGGAGCCAGAAAATTCAGGGTAATAAGGACAGAATGAATGAGTTGTAGTGGAATGGTTCATCTTTCCTGCCTATTAGCACTGAGACTAAATATAACTAGTAACAAACAACAACAGTTATCATCATCTATATCTACATTCTACTTTGCTTTATAAAACATCTTTCACACATTTAAACCTGAATTTCATCTTGTCTTCTGTTAGAAATGATATGTAACCAAGTTTAAAATTTACACACACTTTAAAAAAATTTAAAACACTTTCTGAGATCTACACAGCTATAGTTTTATGCTTGACACTTGATGTACTATAATGTATTAGGTAAGAAAAATTGAGAAAAATTAGTCATAAATCTTTTTTACATAAAAATATGTATAATACTTGTACTGTTATTATATATTCAATGTATAAAATACTTTCTCTAAAAAATGAAGACAAACACCAATACATTTACTGGACACTGAAAATGCTTATAGTACTCTACGAAATCAGTTCTGGGGAGCAGAGCATGAGTACAAAGGCCAGTCATTAACATTTTCTTTCTTGAGGCAGAAGTGTGAAAATATAGTCAGATTTCAATGTGTTCTCAGAGAGAAGCATCCTTGCAAGTCAGATGCAAAATCTACACTTAACTGTCAGTCTTCCTACTTCTCCTCCTGGGCCTTGCGTTAACATCCTATTTGGTACAAGGACTACACAAGAAGGATCAACTATGGAATTTACAACTGATAGAGCAAGCATCAAATGTAAGAATTTATTCTTTTCAGATAAACTGGTACAGCTTTGAGGGTATTTCTATAAACTCCAGGAATCTTCTGAGATTAAACATTTGACTGGAGATTTTGTGAGAAGCGGGTACTTCCTGATGCTCATTGAACTAGAAAATCCTCCAAAACAAACTATTTTTCTTATTGCATTTCAGAAATTGCTTTTTTCCTTCAGTGCTTCATTCTAGACCTAAAGTGAAAAAGTAACAGAAAATGAAAAGGAACAGTAAACAGTTAGGGACACTGTAAAACATTAAACTAACTAAAGCTATTTCTTACCACTTCAGCTAATATCAAGACTACTTGCAGCTCATTGGTAGGTCATTGTACTCTATCAAGTAATAGTAGTTTAAAATATTTACAAATTAAAATATTTACAAATTCACCAATACCTATGATTTATTTCGGTGTAAAGATTCAAAGGAATCCAAAGGTTTCCAGAGTGTTATTGTTCTACTTGAGTCAATTTATGCAGGTAACACAAAACACAGCCATCATATGAAGAGTACACAGGGCCAGAATCAAAAGGGGCTTTGGAGTTGTCTCACCACTCTGTGTGTGTGAACAGGTCACAGCTCCAGAACTCTCCAGACTATGTCTTCACCTACCCAGACACATACCAAGGCTCAGCCATACAAGACTATCCCTTATTCTCTGAACACCAAGCAAGACTATACTGTTTTCCTTCAATTGATATTAACACTTCACAAAGTATTTCATTATGTTAAATTTTTAAAGTGAAAAAAATGTGTTTACTAATTCATTCCTTCCACAAATACTTATTCAATGGCTACTACCTGATGGGCACTATTCTTAGGCTTGAGATTATATCAAAGTTCCTATACTCATGTTACTTTCTAGTAGAGGTCAGACAGTAAACAAAAGCTTATCAGATAAGTGATATGTTACAAAGATTATAAACATGGATAATGTTTTTTTACATGTGTTCATAAGGCAAAAGCCACTGTGACACAGGAGACTCATGTGACTGGAACATGAAGAACAAGGGTAGAGAAGTGGTCAGGGTATAAATTAGGGGGAAGATATGATCAGACTGAAGTTCACAAAAGCTCACTCTGCCTGTTCCCTGGAGCCTGGACATGAGAAAAAGTTGGAGCACTAGGAACAGAAAATTCTTTCAGCAAAGAGGATAGAAAAAAATGGAACTTGCACTAAAATGAAGTAATGAGATGGAGAAAAATAGATTAAATTGAGATATGTTTCAGTAACAGTCAACAGGATTCCTGAGGGATTTGATTTGGGAGGCAGAAGAAATAGTCAATCCAGAAAAACCTGCAGGATTCTGGCTCAGATAACTAGATAAATGGGGGGTGATGAGTAAGACAAAGGGAGAACAGTCTGGGTAGGGGAATCAAGTCCTGACTGAGTTTGACATTTTTTCCAATGGATATGCATAATTGTGGGATAAGGCAAATACAGTTGAGCCCTACTTTACAACAGGAAAGATGAAAAACATTGATTAGATGACTTTTGAGCAATTATACATCTTTCAAGCCTTGACTTCACCCCTAAAGTTTACTGCTTCAATTTAAATAATCAAAATAATTTGTGAAAAAGAGGAAAATGTAATCTATGATTTTAAAAATATTAGTTTTACCTGACAGTACATGCTACCTTATATTTCTAATATTCAAAGTAAATTACTCTCTATGTTCCATTATAGCCATCTTATTTTGGTTCAAAGTTATCCAAAAGCTTAATTCAAATCAGTTCAGTGCTTTACATTAATTTTTATTACAATGTTTTGGGCAGTAGAAAGCACCACTGACTAATGTTTGTTTTGTTTTTTAATTTTTGGAGGCAGGGTCTCACCTTGTAATTCAGTCTGGCCATGAGCTCAGTTTGTAGCCCAGGCTATCCTCAAACTCACAGCAATCCTCCCGCCTCTGCCTCCCATGTGCTGCAATTACAGGTGTGAGTCACCATTAATATTAATATACATTAGTCAGAGTAAGAATCAATCAGATCTCTAAAAAGGCCCCTAATGTATGATCAAGAAAAAAATAAAAATTTGAAACTGCCTAGTATCACAGATCTAGCCCTACAACAACAGCTCCAAACTGTCTGAATATATCAAGGAATAGGGCAGCTAGTCCTGCTCAAAATCTAAATGTTATGCAATAAAGAATTGCATTTGTACTCTTATTAACCTAGAACAATAAAAATAATTTCATCAAGCACTTGTTAGAAGCACTGACCTCCAACCAGACAGTAACGCCCCAGAAGCCCTCTCACTCATAACCACAGGAAGCTACTGGCCATAAAGAATTCTTTACTGGGCCGGAGGGTTAGCTCAGTGGTTCTGGAGCCTGCCTTGCAAGCGCAAGATCCTGAGTTCGATCCCCGGTAACCACATACAGTGCTGGGCATGGAGACTCATGCCCACCAGTAATCAATACCACATACCACAGTGCCGGGTGTGGTGGCTCACGCCTGTAATCCCAGCACTTGAGAGGCAGAGGCAGGAGGATTGCTGAATTTGAGGCTTGCCTGGGCTACATAGTGAGTTCAGAGCCAGCCTGAATTACAAAGCGAGACCCTGTCTCAAGGAAAAAAAAAAATTCTTCACTAAGAGTGGTTGAAAGCCCTCCTGGTGGACAATGGCAGTTGGTCAGATGTCTCAGTTCATGGGAGGTGGCCCTGGATCACTACACAATTAACCACTCTCTATTTTGAAAAATATTTTTCTATTGTTTTCAGATTAAAGTATGATCTCGTCCTATTAACATTAAAGACACAAAGTCCTGACTTCCTCTTTATTATATCTGACACAGAGTTGCCAAACATGAGTACTATGAAAAAAAAAATATGACTGAGAAAAACATGTACTGTTAGCAAGCTTCAAAGCCAAGGTTAATATTGGGATAAAGAAGAGAAAGAAAACGGGTGCATTTTCAAAAATATTTTTTACATTGACACATAAAATACTCTCTTTTAAAAATGTATAAATAAAATGAGGAACATAATGTCTTTATCACACAAAATATTCAGCACTTGCTTTCACTTCCTAAATTAATACAAACAATTTTAGGAATGGCCTCAGTAGAACTAGAGTTTATTTGCTGAGCTTCTCCTGCTGACTTACAAAACCAAATATTAGCTGTTTCCCAAGAGAATATTACCAAAAAATTCACTCTTGGTTTCTTAGAAACTTAAAATCCCTAGATTACTTTATGAAATTTCAGCCAAGTAGTTAAATACATATCCTAAAAATAGCTGAATGGAACAGACATATGGTGATACTTAAGATATCTGAATTAGTATACTAGAACACAACACCAATGTTTTAATACTTCGGTAAGATTGTACAATGATCCTACTTAAAACCTGAGAGAAGGGAACATCAAATGAGCTTCTTTGATAAATCTCAGGAGGGGAGAATATTTCACTAGTATAAAATAATTAAAATTACAACTCTAAGGAGAACCAAACCATATTGTCAATAATGCTGGAACTGATAGAATGAACTCTCTGAAGACAATAACTGCACCTAAGTCATGCTGATATATTCCAGCACCTACCAGACCCCTTCTAAACAATGGGCTCATTAGCAGCACTTAATAAAATACATAACACTTTGATTCACCAACACTTTTGTTTGCAAACAATTTGGTTCTCAGACAAAAGCATTTGACAAAATTTTGCTTTGGTTCACAAACTTCACATTAGATGACAAATACAACCATGCTCATCTCTCTAAAATCATAAAACCAATTAAGTTCATAACTACTCTGAGACTACCACTACTCTGAATATGAGGGAAATTGTGTGTATGTTCATAACCTCTAGGCTATTATTTACTTTAGCACCAAAGTCCCAGGAAAGACTTGTTGCTCTCTGCCTCACACCATTGCTGTGGTCCTGAGCTGTCTTAAAATACAAAGTTAGGGGCTGGAGATTTAGCTCAGTGGTTCCAGTGCCTGCCTAGCAAGGGCAAGGTCTCCGGTTAAATGCCTGGTAACCACATACAACAATACCGGGCATGGTGGGCCACACCCACCAGCAATCAATACCACATACCACAAATGCTGGGCTTGGTGGCTCAAGCCTATAATCCCAGCATTTGGGAGGCAGAGACAAGAGGATTGCTGAGTTCGAGGCTTGCCTGAGCTACATAGTGAGCTCAGGGCCAGCCTGAACTACAAAGTGAGACCCTGTCTCAAAAGAAAAAAAATAAATACAAAGTTAATTTCACTAGTATAGTCTATACAAAACACAAACATTGATTAAAAGAATGATATAGAAAATAGATAAATTAGATTATGCTATTGAGAAAATACATATGCATGAATAAAACCTTATGTTGCAGACCAATAACCTTCCAATGCAACTGTGAAAAACAGTACAGATACAAAAACTGGTAGTTGTTAGACATTAGATGGCTCTGATCTACACAGAATTCTTTTTACTCACTTGAATAGGAATGCAAGAGATGGTAACAAAAGATATGTAAGTCTATGTATATCAACTGAATTTACTTAAGCAAGATCAAACAACTTGTGACTGACAAATTCCAGTATACTTAAAGAGCACTCAAATACAATAAAACTATTTAATATTTGCCAATAGACACTTGCCCTCATTGGCAAACAAGTAATTTTACATACATGTGGCTACACAATATTTCATGATAATCCACATACATCCCTGGAAACTCAAATAAGTAATCACCATCTCTCCTAGCTTTGACCTCACTCATAACTCTCTACTCTGCAAGGTTCTTTTTACTTTTCCAGAGAGCTTTTCTAGTTCTTCTAGAAAATACTCTCTCCTTATTGTTAACCAACTTCTATTAGGGCTTGAGCATTCACTTGGGTCTACTTAACCTCTAAATTCTACGTTTGCTATTCAATCTTGTTTCTCTAGCCAGAATCAGAGAAAAGATGAATATTTATTCTAATTTTGCATCAGTGTAATGGCTAACGTGATCTGTGGTCAATGCACCACTTTTTTTGATGTATTATCATAAACCAACAACTCACCTCATAAACCAACAATGCACTTTTACCTCACAGTTTCTAAAATAAGAGTGGCTCTTTGAAATCTCATCATGATTTCACCTCTTAGCTTTCTGTGATTTCACCTCTTAACTGTCCCCCAAAACTTTCCACAATCTCAGAGAATTCAAAAGAATGAATTAACATATTAGCTAGTCATTTTCTAAATCATGTAGATTATAAATATTTATATAATATTTACAATTACTAGATTCATACAAATCTAAATTGTTTTTCTCACTGTATAACTACTATACAAATGAGTCACAGACCAAAAATGGCTTCTATATATTGTCTGCTACATTGTTTATTTCTTTTTTTTTTTTTTTGAGATAGGGTCTTGCTTTGTAGTTCAGGCTGGCCCTGAGCTCACTATGGAGCCCAGGCAAGCCTCGAACTCAGCAATCCTCCTGTCTCTGCCTCCCAAATGCTGGGATTACAGGCATGAGCCACCACGCCCAGCACTACATTGTTTATTTCTTCATGCAGGATAAAACCCATTAGGACAAAGGTCCATAGATGACAATCTGAAAGTTTTACACATACAATAACAGTTAAATTGTTTTTCACAATAAAAACATATGCCCAACAAGCACATCTTTGGCCATTTAGAGACTTTTCTCTGCATGTCACATAAAACTTCACCCAACCACTGTCAAAAGACAGGGTCCTGTCATAAGGCCCTGGCCACTGCAGCAGCCTTCAGAGCTTTTAACCATGAGCACCATGATTTGTTTATTTTTATTTAAAATACAAATAATGAAGAAAAAATAAATTTAAAGTTATTCCATATCCCTCTACACTAATACAACAAAGTTACTTTGCAAATTATCTCCTAAAAAAAGACTTTAGTCATAATCATGTGTGCATATGATTTTGTATTGTGCTTATTTTACTTACCATATCATAGACATGTCCACATTTCTACACAGACTTCCAAATAATTATTTCCATAGCAGTATACTTCAATATTTTTATTAGTTCACTTTTTTGACATGTAGACTTTTTCCAATTTTTTCTATTATAAAACTACAGATATAAACATCTTCTTGCATTTACCTTTTTGGGGTACTGTTCTTTAGTTTAAAAATATGAGTGGAATTTATGGGGCAAAGGATATGGTCATTTTTATGGCCCTTGATAAATAGTACCATATTGTAGCCCCAAAGGAGTTTATTTAAAATACCACCTGAAATGTATGGGTTAAAAAGTATCTTTCTGAATTTTTTAAAGACAGAAATAGCTTTAAACTTCATCATTTAAAATGAAAAGTAATTAGAGCTTCTTTAAAATAAAATTCAGTGTGAAATACATCATAGATGAAATAGATGTCCACATGTTCAGAAGACAGGGTCCTGTCATCATAAGGCCCTGGCCACCACAGAGGCCTTCAGAGCTTTCCGATGCACACGTACCACTGCTGCACAGCCCAGATCCTGGGAGTTCCTTTGCCCTCATTCTCTCCTGAACATTCCCTGTACCAAAGCCTCTGCTAGGAGGAACTTATCCACATACAAACCTGTGCAAGCATTACCCAGTGAAACTTGTGTGTATGACTGTGTCTCTCCCATGGTCAAATATTTTTCCCTAGATTAGCCTCTAAACACTTCAAGCTTTTACAATAGTGTATAATATTCATTTCACAGGATGTTAATAGATTGTACCTGAAAAACATGTCTAGTGGTGTGTTTAGTTTGGGCAATGTTTTAAAGAGATGTCTTCCTTCTGGGGCATCCTGGAGTCTTTACTTGGTGTGCTATATTGTGACTTGAGATTTCAGACTCGCTTCACCATGGAAACATTCATCAGATGCATGTTGCAAAAGCAGTTGGTGTGCCCAAGCTACTGCAGTAAGGGAAGTGGCCTCTGAGCTGAGGTAGGTGGAAAATACCACACAGGGGAAAATAATTTTTCTTTATGTCTCACATAGACACTAGCTTATTCTAATCACCATTTGCCACTACAGCTTCTGGAAATATAGCTGATTCCAGAGTTGGAGAAAAGAAAGAATTAAATGAGCCTGAAATAACTTTTTCAAATGGGAAAGGAATGAAACCCTCATAGGATGAACAGTATATAGGAGCATAAAAGGCTAAATCTAAAATATTTTAAGCATCAAAATAAATCATAATACCTTAGTAAACCTATCAAATAAATAAGAATTTGTAAGTACATGCACATACAGTCATCCCTCAGTCTACAGAGAATCGATTCCAGGATCCCCTTGGATAACAGCATCCATGGATACTCAATCCCTTATATAAAATTACATAGTATTTGCATATAACCTATGTATGTATTCCCATAGAGTTAAATTATTTCCAGGTAACCTGTAATGACTAATATAATATAAATGCTACCTAAATAAGTTTTACTGTCTATGTAGGAAATTCTTTTTCTCTTCAGTATAGACACGAATTTTGTTTATTTTATTTTTTGAGACAGAGTTTTTCTATGCAGTTCAGATTGGCTTTGATTCTCTCCATAGCTCAGCAGGCTTCAAAGTCATGGCAATCCTCCTGCCTTAGCCTCCCCAGTGCTGGGATTATAGACACATGCCTGACTTACACATTATTTTAAACAATATTTTGCCTCTACTGTTGGTTAAGTCCACAGTATAGAATACAAATTATACAGAAAGCAACTAGTATAAATAAATGAAAATTTTAAGCAAGGAGAAGAGAAAGTTCTACTTTGTATTCGACTGATGATAAGTGAACAAGTAGCAACAGAATCCGAAAGTATTAGTGTGGTAACCCTCAGAGCATTAAGGGCTTCAGGTAAGAATTATCGATGGATACTAAAATTAATGGTTAAAATTTTATGATGAATAAGCTATGGCTAAAGTATTATTGGGATCCATGTCAGTGAATCTCTCAAATGATTAATGTACACATACACAGGCATACATATGTTGGAACAGAGAATAGTGAAGCAATTGAGGTACTGTGTTAACAATGGAGAATCTGAGTGAAATAAAAGTTCTTAAACATTGTGATTTTTAAAATAAATTTATAAATACTTCAAAATAAAAAATAAATTAAACTGAAGGAAATTTCCCTTTAACATTATTTAGTATCCATTTAATATTCTTAATTTAGTCTCTCAATTCTTTGTTAGTCAATTAATGTTCTACCCACTTTGCTCATCACATAAGTCTTTATCACTAAACAGAAAAATGGATGACAGATACTTCCCTTGTGCTTACCTCCTCCAGAACCATAAACTATATTTCTTTCCTTCAGAGATTACCCAGAGGCAGCTATTTTGTTATAACAATGAAAATGGACTAAAGTACTCTTCTCACTCAAAGGCCCCAGAGAAAGAACAATTTATACTTGTAACTACTGACAATAGGCTGACTAAATTCTTGGGTAAGTTCTTCTAAAATGTTTGCCTTTCCTGGTAGTTCACAAGTAAAGAGATTGTAATATTACTAAAATTTTGGAGGTTCTGTGGTTTATGCATCTTCTTCAAATGTCTTTCCCTTGTCTCACTTCTGAAATGTTTCAACATGTATTATTTCTTCTCAGTTTCTATAGTATCTGGCACAATACAGGGCAAATATTAGGTGCTAAGAAATACTTCTTGCCTAACTGACTGGAACGGATTCATTAGTCCCTGTACTATAAGAATACATTTCATCATATTACATATGTGCTAAAAATGATTTTCTCATTTACTTTCATTATATAACCAAAGGCAACCATAAAATCAGAGATATGATTGTGAAATACTTAAAACAGAAATTTTATTAGATTAAATCATTTTAATCCAAAATTCTAAACCTCAAACATTTTAAAATAACATAGGCACTCTAAAAACATTAATAAAGACTCAGAACCTACTTAAAATTATAACTTCTCGGCCTTTTGGCTAAGATCAAGTGTAGAACTTATTTAAAACTAGAAAACAGGGATGCTTTGTAATGCAAACTATGTCATGTTCTCTACTGCTTCCGGTGAGAAATCTCAAGATCTCTGAGTTTATTATGTATTTATGAACAAACTTTAGCCCTAATGACAATGCTTAAGATTTCAGTCCCTGGAATGTGATATACCACAAGACAATTTAGTAAGTGTACTTAGTAAAATTATTTAACTTTACTGAGCCTCAATAGTCCCATCTATACAACTGTAACATTAATATAACCTAAATCAAAGAGTTGCTATTAGACAAAAATTCAATATTATTTTGTGAGGCAGCTATAATATTGTAGACACTCCACAAACATTATTTCCATAATTAAATGAAAAAAAAATTTTAAAGGATCCCAAAGTATACACATGGCACGACCAAATTTCATTAAGAGTAAAAAGCATATATTTATACATAATGTAATTATGTTAAATGTATTTTACATATATATTTATAATTTATATAGACATATGTAATTAAAAAGAAACTATGCAAGTGCACATAACAAAGATTAACTGAAAGAAGACCTAAAGAAAAGGAATCATTAGTTTATCATCTAAGACTAGTAACAATATACTTTTATTTTTACACTTCACTGTATTCTTCAGATTTTTTTCCATGAAAAATTGTTAATTTGCAAACTCCCTTATAATAATGCTATTTTTTAAAGCCTTTATAAAAATAAGCCATTTGGGGGGATATTTTGACTACAAATATCTTGCTTACATTACTTACAGAGTTTAGTAAAGTATGTCACATTTCTCATTGCTTTACAAGGCCTGCTTGCCTCTTTTCATCCAGCTAACAATGAAGTGCAACATAAGAAATACAATTACCCTCTGCAAGCTCCACTCAGGGCGTTCGCTAGTTCCATCGTGTCCTATCCTTATCTTGTATATCTCTCCAATGTTTCTTATTTCAACCTGAATAAGACACAAAGGAGAAAAACTAGAAGAATGTGTTAAATTTCATAGATTAAATGTTTTCCTCCTCTTGATGCTGAACACATTTTGTTGTTGCTGTTGTTCCTAATAGCTGAAAAACTTTCTAGGCTCCCTTCAGAATCTAGAAATAAAATCCTCTCAAGAAGCTATCAGTGAATCTCACAAACACAGAAAATGAAACAGAAATATCATGGAATGACCAAAAATATGCAGAAGGAGCCAGACGAAAGAAGAGGATAAAGAAGACGCATATGCTCAGTTTTCTGACTACCACACATTTCTCACTAGAATCCAACACTTTCTGAATTCCATGACAAAAAGATGTGCTCTTATTTTAAAAAGGAAAAAATCAATTTTAACTAAAGAAGAACTAAACATAGAGCAAGTCCTACAAGTTAATGGTAAGTACCTATGCATCCAGAACTTCTTTCTACTCTGAAAATTCTTTATCCTTTGAATTTTAGGCTAAAACATGGATGATCTAAATTTAAGGAGGGAAACAAATCTCTCCACAGAGTATGTGTACGTGGTTACTTGTTGACATGGTCCAAGAGTAGCCATTAATCCAGATAATACTCTAGAAAAGGTGCTTTAGAGTTACTTGAACTAAACTGAAATGCTACCCATTGTTAACTGAGTAAAATATGATGTTTTACATACCTGAGCATCCATATCTATAGAATGGGTATAATGCTACTGCATAAAATGTTCAGTTCAACTAGTAAATGTTTATTAAAAACTAATGTATACACTGTGCAAGGACACAGATAAAAATGATGTTGGGGCTGGTGATTTAGCTCAAATGGTACCGCACCCACCTTGGAAGCACAAGGGCTGAGTTTGATCCCCAGTACCACCAAAAAAAAAAAAAATGATATAGTCCCTGATTTGGAGGAATGCATAGCCTATTAGGGGGTCTAGATCAATTAAGCAGGTATTTTCAGCACAATATGTTCAGAAAACTGAACTGTAAGGGTTTTAAAATGTACTATAGCACATTATTTAATGGTTTTACTACTACCAACTACTATTATTATTTCCTTTACAGGTAACAATCTATTGCTGCTGCTAAAGATATGAATAGGTAGGCGCTTACAGGTTATGCTTGACTTATACCATTGCCCACCCATGACCTAGATCCTGAAAGAGCTGAAAGAGTCAAGCAATCTAGAAGCCATCACACTCCCTTTCCCATATATGTATCCTATGCTCTGAGGTGTATCTGAAGTGCACATCACCTGTCCTCCATACACTGCAGCAGCTAGACTAGCCCTGGACCTATTGCAGCCCAGATCAAGAAGGATTATGATGACACCGAGTAAAAGGAAGCAATTTTTTCAGCTCTCTATTCCTGGAGTGAGTTTCAAAGGGGGAAATTGGAGGCTAGCTCTTCTCATCAGATCAAGTAGAAAGTTAGTTCACATTTTAGGCCTGGTTTGACTTTGAAAAGCAAACCAACTTTTAAATATCCTTTTTCCTACAAATCTATTAGAATTTCAGTATAAATATCCCATTTTCCACATTCTTTTTTTTTTTTTTTTTTTTTTTTTTTTTTTGAGACAGGGTCTTGCTTTGTAGTTCAAGCTGGCCCTGAGCTCACTATGTAGCAAAGGCAAGCCGGGAGCTCCTGCTTCTGCCTCCTGAGTGCAGGCATTACAGGCGTGAGCCACCACACCCGGCATTGTGATATATGATACTGATTGCTCATGGAATTGTTGTATGTGGTTACCGGGAATCAAACCAGGGGCCGTGCACTTGCTAGGCAGGGCCGGAACCACTGAGCTAAATCTCCAGCCCCATTTTCCACATTCTAAGTGAAAAAAAAAATGAAGTGATATCTGACCAGGTAGCTTATGTGATTTCATGTTTGTCTATATGTCTTTTAGTTCAGTACAATGGGACTACCATCTAGTGCCACTGGTCCTATTTAGGCAGAACACAAGTGCTTGACACACATGGCTTTTTCCAGCTGCATACCAACTTTGGAAGGAGGAAGGCTCTCTAAAAACTCTATTTGAAACAATTAGGAAACTCAAAGAGATTTAGAAATATGACTAAGGATATATATAGCTAGATATACAGTAAGCTCCAAGAGTAAAATTGAGTAAAAACTCAATTTTATAACTATGTATACTACACTGTTACTCAAAACAGACTGTGTATTTCCTTCAAAACAGAAAGGGAAAAACTGGATAAAAGGTTAAGAGGTGTAAATGGTGCCAACAGAAAGGAACAAGGGAATGGGTGCCAAAGAAGAGAGAGAGAGAGTAACAATGAACTATCAACTGACAGTTTAGGGTCTTTGGACTGTCAAGGGGTCACAGTGCCAATGTCTTGAAACCACTATTTCAGTACCTCTCAAACTTAAGTATATATACAATCACCTGGGAGCCTTTTGCAAATAAATGCAGATTATGGCTAAGTAGGTCTAAGGCATGTGTGAGATTCTGGAATCATTGCAGATGACACCCATACTCTTAGCTTGGAGTCCAAAGGACTGTGGACTCCAGTAACCCCTGGTGAGCCTTTCCAATAAATGTTACCCTATTTGATCTAGGGAGGAAAATAAGGATTTGTGAGGACAAGAAGTTTACCCGAAGTAAAAACAGTGACTTCAGTTTGGATTCATGATCCTATGACTCCAAAGCCTCTTTCTTAACCAATTTTCTACATTCTGTGTTTGTAAATAAGATAATTTTTAGAGGTTTATATGTTTTCTCTTTTGTAATCAGACTATCTTGAAATTTAGAAAATAATACTATTCTCTCCACTGTACATGCAAAGATAATGCTGACCTGGAGAAACTGAGTTACATATTCAAGGTCACATGGCCAATATATAAGAAGCCACAGCTCCTATCCCACTCACTTGATTTTCAGTCTGGTATTATGATTAGGACTCAATCTTAACTGCACTGTAGAATCACATATGGAACTTTTTAAACTATCAATGTCTAGGCTATACCATTCATTTGAAGACTCAATCTCAGTAATTTTTTCCAGAAAAATTTTGATAGGATTTGCTACCACATACATATACCACAAGGTATATTATAGGAAATAATAGCCTTCTGTGAGATGGCCTAATCTCATCATAATATATGCATTTTGAGTGCAAAACAGTCACCTTGAAATAGACATACTCTGTGTGCAAGGTCTGATTGCCTATGTATTGAGCAAAAGTACTTCTTCATGACTGCAGACAGTGCTTTTCTTCACTAAAAATTTAATAACTGCAAAAATAGAATGACAAACTCAGATATAAAGATCTAGAAACTATTTCAGTACTAGTGAATCCCAGACACTGCAGCCCTAAAAATCCTTGGCTTCTTAGTGACTTGGGCTAGATTCAATCATTCTATATCCTCTAGCCAGCTTTAGGATACAAAAGGAATACTCTCCAGAGAGAATGACTGCTGTTTAACAGTACACCAAAAACCACACAGCTCATGCCACAAGGGATTGTGAATTAGTGAAGTAGAAAGTAATTGTTCTAATTGAAATTTGGCGAAGCTCTGAAGAACTAGAGAAGGCAATCAGCTGTATTTCAAACAAAGCAACCCAGTGTTCTCTGATGCTAAGAAATGAAAGAGAGACAAATAAGAATGGGCATGGCCAGAGCTTTAGAGCCTGCCTGTGATGATGCCGAGAAAGTGATTCACATCCATACAGTTCAGCTGAGACATCTGGAAGCAGACAGAAGTACACAAAAGAGAGGTTTTCATTATCAAAAAGGCCCCTCGATGGCTTTATTAGAGTTATAATTTGAGTTGAAGTTGATGACTCAAAAGGTCACTTTCAAATTAATGGACTAAAACAAACTATCTTTAAGAAAGCAATTTTTTCTACCACTTTCCTAACTTGTACGTGATGTGTTAGTAAAAAACAAACAAAAAATGTTTCCTTTGATTATTACAACAGGCATTAAAGCAACTCACAGGTTTCTAAAACATTACAGATTTACATTATACAGGGCACATACATGCCCACTCACAAAAATCACACTCCTATTTTATAGAAGTGTCTTTGTAGTGTTCAAAGAACAATATTCTTGTCTATTTTGTTTACCTGAAATTCATCCTCCTGTCCTGGAAGAAAGAGCTGCTCTGGACTGTCCTTCCTAAGACTTACTGGTCCAATGAGTCCTTCATTTCCGTATACCCAGAGTGTGACATTGGCCTGAGTTCCCGTATTTCCCGTCAGGACTAACACCTTCCATTCATCTTCTGACAGAAGAGTCTCTCTGCTTTGGGAACGTCTGATTTCTTCTAGGGAGGAAATAAAGCAGTAGTGGCAGATCAGAAAACAATACCAGGCTGACAGAATCTTTTGTCACACGAGAGCTCAAGGCCATCAAAACTGGGCAGGATGGGCTGGCTGGGGTGAGGCAGGGAGGAACTGAATTTCCAGGACCCTGGGGAGTTGATTTGTGCGTGTCTCCTCACAGCAAGGTCCTGCTCAACTAAAACTCAGCAACTGAAGTAAAGTGAATTAAAATAATAAACACCTAAAGAGCCTAACAATTTTTACTTGTCCTCAGTGCATGCTAGGGTTTGCAGTTCTGTGCTCATAGATTTTTCATATGGCTGGCTACTTGTCTTATGGTTTCATATATAAATACCAAACAAGTATAATTAAACATGTCTTCAAATGAAGTATAAAAGTAGCAAATTGAGGACAAAAACATTTCTCAACTATTTCTGGAAAAATACCTAACTAGAGAGGATCACATCAA
>PVIC010021030.1:0-28941 GCA_004025085.1 Thryonomys swinderianus | reverse complement strand
TTCTGCCTCTGAGAAGTGTCTGTTCATTTCAGTTGCCCATTTTTGAATTGGGTCTTTAAACTTGGGGAGGCTGATCTGTTTGAGTTCTTTATATATTGTCGATAATAGCCCTTTGTCTGATACACAGCTAGTAAAGATATTTTCCCATGTTGTTGGTTGTCTTCTAGCAGTGCCAGCGACTTCTTTGGCTGTGCAGAAGCTTTTCAGTAGGATGAGATCCCATTTGTTGATTCTTTCTGCTAGTTCTTGTGCTAGAGAGGTTTTATTCATAAAGTCTCTGCCTAAGCCAATGTCTCCAAGAGTTTTACCAAGCCTGTTTACCAGCAGGCTCATTGTTTCTGTTTTAATGTTTAAGTCTCATATCCACTGTGAGTTTAGTTTTGTGCATGGTGAAAGAGATAGGTCTAGCTTTAGCTTTTGGCAGGCTAAAGCCCAGTTTTTCCAGCAACATTTGTTAAAGAGGCTGTCTTTCTTCCATTGGGAATATTTGGCTCCTTTGTCAAAGTTAAGGTGGCTTAGTGTATCTGGAGTTGTTTCTGGGTCTTCTAATCTATTCCACCTGTAGCCTTGTTTCTTGAGGAAAGATAGAACACTGTCTTTTGTCTCAGTGTAAGTGGTTTTCCTACGTACACAATACAGGCTAAAATGGTTCCATTTCCTACATACAGAGATAGAGTAGCTAAGAACCATAAAGCAGTGCCTGCCATTCTAAGATGATGGAATCAAAAGAAAATAGAACAAAGGAAGAAAAATTAGCTCAAGCCAGTGATTAAGTTCTTAAAGGTTTTTTGATAATGTTCATTTCAATCTAACTTCCTTTTTAATAATGAAAGCTGCTTAGTCTCTCCGAATTATGGGAATTTTAAAGATGTAAATAACGCAGGAATGAAGAGTAAGTATACTTTTTTAAAAGTCTGGGTTTTTTTCTTCTTTTCTTCAAATTCTGGCTGCCTTTACATACACACATATACATAGCTTACATGAATTATATAACGTAAAGTTAATAATATTTTTACCTGTCATGCCAAAGATTTTAGTCTTGAGTCTCTCATTTAGTAAGAGCTTGGTACAAGGTGTACTTTTACTCCAAAGATGAATGTCAAACAAGATTGTCAGTGTAGATTTTGGATTTTACTTTATTGGAGAAATATTTTTTTATATCATGGAACATGCTTCTATTTTTTACTGGCCTTATGACTTGAGAAAAGGATTGGAAAGGTATGGCTCATCCAGGGTCACTTAAGAGCTTCAAAATGGCAGCTGTGACATTTGGATTACTAAAAGAAATAAACTTGTCTGAGGAAAATCTAAATGCGTGGCTTCTAAATTTAAGACTTTGACAAGCATTTGACCTTGATGGACCCAGTAAAATGCGAGAGTAAACATGAAGAACTCCAGGTTTTGTTTCTCTTCTTTTTTCCCATTGATCAAGCCTAAAATAATATTGAGTAAAATTAGAAGTTTTTGACTGATATTGTCAGTGCTATAAATATCATTTGATGTATTGGCAGGCATACTAATACATCCATTTTTTATTTACATGTATAAAGTATATAAGTTAAACATTTTAGAACTGTCAGTACTCTTATTCTGTGCAACTCCAGATAATGACATCAGTTCTTTCACTGAACTTTTATATCTCTCTTTCATTGTCAAATTTGGAATTCACTGCAAAAGAAATGAAGAATGTTTAATTTATTTTCAGTACTCTTACATATAAAATAATGAATAGAATCGGTGTCACTATTCAGGATTTGAATAAGTGGAAATTATAGAATCTTCTGTGTGACTTCAAGATTTGGATTGGTCATTTAATTTTCAACAAGTTATTTAACAAGTTTTGCAACTACAACATCATTATTTTTTAGGTTGTGTTCTAGATTCTGGAGATGAAAGATTAATAAAGCAGTCACAGATCCTGCCTTCAAGGTCCTTATATAAAGTGGGTAAGCATTTTATATCCATTAATGTGTTTATGTGTTTGTATATTTATATATCTAGTAGACCTTATCACACAGACAACAACGCTGATAGTGCGGGTAAAGGGTGAAGGAACCACTTGTAACACAGTACATAGGTCACCGTGTTCGAGAGGATTTTATTCATTGCACAGCAAACATTCTGCAAACCCAATGAACAGGGGTTTATATGGAGTGTGTGGGAATTCTTCTTTACTGATTTTGGAGATCTTAATAATGATCATGTATTTGTACATAACAAGCATAATAATTGATATGGCAGGTGATGGGTGAGAAAACTCAAGACCAGCCCTAATCTATGCAGTTAATGTGATGACTGTCAAGGGGACAAGAGAATTTGTTTTGCTTTTCAATGATCAAATAGCTTCACCAGCAGAGGCCCCTTGTATCTTCTGTGCTCAGGATGCGTCCTCTGTGAGCTGGGCAGGATGACTCGCTGGGCCTCACGATCCACTGGGCAGAGGAGAGTGGAAGAGATCACTTGTTTCCTCCCTTCAGAGTGCTTTTCATCATGCTTTGAGGGTATATCTAGAAAAATATAAATATCTTTAATATAATTTGTCCTACAGTGATTTTAAAAACATGCTTGTAGGCTTGTATTTATTATGTCATATGTATCTTAAATTCATATGTGTCAAATGACTTGTATATTAGTTATATTATTACATTTAAAAATACGCTGCATAACATCTTTCAACTGGATGCAAGAATGTATAGGAGAGATGATAACAACTTCTTTCTATCTTGATAACTAAACAAAATCGATCGTTGCTTAAACAACCGTGCAACTCTTTGGACACAGTAAGTGTGGTAACTTACTTCAGTAAAGTCATTCCAACAGTCCTCTTCAAAAAGCCAGCAATCCACCTCAACTGGCCATTTGAATAAAAAGAAACCTCTGTTCCTGTTGCTTTCGCCCCAGAATCGGGACCGGTGCAGGAGGATGGGTGTGAGGAAGCAAGCTCTAGGTTTAGCCTTATACACTGACAAAATGATACCTTCTGTTAGACTGAGCGAGGCGCAGTTCCCTGAGAGGAGCACATCTCAGGTAAAGCTAGTTTTACTTTTATTCTCCATCTTCTTAAGCTCACCGGAGAGAAGCTCAGTGTGCTGCCCTTTACCTTTTGTTCAGGGCACCTGAGCGACACACAATGTATCACTTATCAGAGGAACAAAAGGCTCCTTCATGGGTCAAACTCCAGGGAACATGACAGCTGCAGGCTCAGATCCTCTCCCGGCAGGTCCTTTGCTTGCGAAGGAACAGGAAATAGACTGTTCACGCAGACTTTCATGTCTAACTCTGTTTAATTTGACTCAAGTAAGATTAGCCTCTTTCAAAACATATCTATGTTGAATGGTAACCTTAGATGTTGGTGTCTTATGAGAGATTTGGTTCAGAAATGATATTTTGTTTGTTTTACCATAGGAACAGTGACTATTTTTAGTTGAAAACTACTGGTGTACATTTTAAGCACTTTATACTTTTGAATATCTTTTAATCATATATTATAAAATAAACCATTTTTTTCTGAACATAAGAAAATCAGGAAAGTTTTGTGCTACTGATAGTGTAAGTGAATATTGAAGTGCTCCTTATCCTACAAAGACAAAACTAAAATTTTAGTTTAATTTCAAATATTAATCTTGTCATTGAGTATATGCTTTTTCCCCTTAAGATACATATATTTATCCAATTATAAGTATATACTGATATTACTTTTGGGTTTAAAAAGTCTATTTGGAGGTTCCTTCAAATGTAGATGCTCAATTTCTTGAGCAATTATGAAAAGAAGTAACTGTTTCTTTAATAGTTCAAAGTTTCATAGTTGTTAGGCAGGCCACCTATGGGAGAATAATATAATACATAATATTTTATGCATAACATGTCAGCACTGGTCACACTTTTTATATTTTGTGTGTTCCTGGTATATTTCAGTATTTACAAGATAAGAATATTTATGTCACCATTTACTCTGTACTGAGTGGAAAGACAAATATGTTATATATTTGCTTTCTGATTATAGAGCTTTATTAATTTGAAATGCTTCCAGGGGAAGGAACATCTGTATTAAAATTTAGGAAAAATAAAGAAGGTTTTAGAAATCATTTACATTTGTAGCTTAATTCTTAGTGATTTAGGGAAAAATGCCATATAAAATCTTGTTTTAATAAACGGTATGTTTCCCAACTCATAAAAGATTATGTCTCAACCCATTTTAAATTGAAAATATCATAAGTGAATAACTCATTTAATGTAACTAGTATACCAAACACCCTATCTTGGCAACACAACAAGAAGAATTGTTTGTTCACGTTCAAGATTATTGGCTAATAGGAGCTGTGGTCACTGACATGGGAAGTATCTGTGATGGGAAAATCATATGAAACTGGAAACCATTCTCTCCTGAAAGTACATTTCTTACACCACTATACTTCAGAATTGTCTATAATAAGCATTTCAAACTTTGGTTGAAGATACTTCTAAATGCTTGAAATCTAGCCTTCATTAATTACCTCTTCAGCTCCTATAGTATTTCTGACACTGGTTGAGATACTTGGAATAATAATAAATAAAACAAAGTGATTATTTTAAGGAATTTAATTTCAAGTACTACGGGTTGTTCATATTATTCAGGTCTCTGAATAATTGAGATTGTATCAGTATAATTATAAACATGCTGGTACAGATTTAATCTTTCATTTAGTGTTTTCTTATTTGTTTTAGATCAGGGAGTAGTCTATCATTAAATAAGTAGTACCTAAAACTTGAAATTAGGTTGGCTATAATTTGTAAGTGATTATATGTGTATCTATCTCCTATCTTCCTGTCATTTACCTTTCTGAATGTATAGATTACATGTATGGAAATATAGAAGTATGATGTATATGTTTATACATGTATGTGTATATTAAAACTAATTAGACATTACATTAGCTGTAAACATCGATGCTAATTCATATACTGGGGTCCAATAAAAAGATCACGCAGAATTTCAAAAAGTTAATAGTGTACCTTTTAGTATGTCGTTTTTCTTTTTACAAGGTTCTTAAGTAGAAATAAAAACATTAATGCAACCCAAAAAAGTAAACTAATAATTAAATTTTGAAAGTTTCTGATTTTGTTTCTTTACATACTGTTGCTTTTGATAATGTCATTTTGGTATTATTATGATATAGCCTCCATCGTGGTCTGTCTCCTAGAGCTCTATATCACCTATTTATTTATTTTAGGATTTTATTTAGAAAATTAGAATTGAAGTTAACAGCTTCAATGAAATACAATGATGGTTTGCACTATCAAGTGACAGTACATTTCTTCAATGATTCAGGTGTCCATTATGCATTTCAGTCAAAATATACATAGTCTTTTTTTATAAGCCACAAATATTTGGTAAACTTTATTCATAATTATTTTATTGTTTTTCATACAATGCTGAGATTGTATATAGGGATTTATATTGTCTTTCCATATTGATGGATAGATATAAAATCATAATGAACACTTTTCAGAATACTCCAAATTTCTTTTGTTCTTTTTCAGTCTCATACTATCCAACCACATTTCTTTGATCATGGTAGAGTTGGAAATAATTTATATACTTTTTCAGGTTACTATTTTTAAATTATTGATTAAAACTTGATATACTTCTGGAGTTTATTTAGTAATGCTTCTTATCCTCTTTGTAAACTTACTATTTTTGTTAACACTTTTGGGAATGTTGGTAAAATATTTCATTTTTATGTAAAAGTACAAAAACCCCACATTTTCTTTATCTAGTCTTCAGTTGATGAGCATTTGGGCTGTTTCCAAGATTTAGCTATTACGAACTGTGCTGCTATAAACATGGGTCCACATATGTCATTGTGGCATGATGCTTTTAATTCTTTTATGTGTATACTTAGCAGGGAAATGGCAGAGTCAAACAGGACCTCTAATCCTAGTTTTTTGAGGAATCTCCACACTGATCTCCATAGTAGTTGCACCAGTCTACATGCCTCCCAATAGTGGAGAAAGGTTCTTTTCTTCCCACAGACCAGTGAGCATTTGTCGTTGTTTGATTTCATGATAGCAACCACTCTCTCAAGAGTGAAATGAAATCTCAGTGTTGTTTTCATCTCGACTGACCAGTGATGTCGAACATTTTTTCATATATTTTTTTGCTGTCTTTACTTCTTCATCTGAAAAATGTCTGTTCATTTCAGATGCCCATTTTGAATTAGGTCTTTAAATTTGGGGGGCTGTTTTTTAAAAAAAGTTCTGTATATATTTTAGATAGTAGCCCTTTGTCTGAGGGAAACTGGCAAAATTTTTTCCCACATTGTAAGTTGTCTTTGTGCTCTGTTTGTGGTTTTTCTTGCTGTGCAGAAGCTGTTTAATAAGAAGAGATCCCAGTTGTTGATCCTTTCTAGTAGGTCCCATGCTGTTGTTCATAAAGCCTTTCCCTAAGCCAGTGTCTTCAAGAGTTCTACCTAACCTGTCTTCCAGCAGGTTTAGTGTTTCTGTTTTAATATTTAGATCTCTAATCCACTTGGATTTTCATTTAGTGCATGCTGAAAGACAGATCTAGTTTTAACTTTTGCAGGCTGAAACCCAATTTTTCCACAATTTGAATACCATTCAAAATGGTATTCAAATTTAAAGCTTAAAATAATTATGTGACATCATCCATCTTACATTTATTTCTTCAGTTATCTCTTATGGCTAAGACACTTTGAGAAGGGGATATTTTTCAGAAATTGCTGTGGTAACCCTGAAAGAAACAGGCACGTACCAGGGCAGGTGGGACTGCAGCAGACACAGTACCCAGGTTGGGGATGAGGGGAGCATTGCCCGCCTCATGTTCATACAACAATGAACACGTTTACGTGTCAGACATCTCATGAGAGGGGCAAAAGCAGAGCCACAGGAAGGAGAGAGGAAATATCATTAGGAAAAATACAGGAAACTGTTAACTCATAAAAGTCTATTTTAAAGCACGTTGCCCAAAACAACCAAATTAATATTGCATGGGTTTCTGTTAAATGTACTAACTGAGTAGAGGGGAGAATGGAATGAGCAAGACGCACCAGTGAGTACTCAGAGTTAGACAACGCAAGTGCTGAGTGCGAGCGTGCAGTTGGGTATGCGCTATACATTTTTTTTTAATTGAATTCTTTATTGGTACAATTTATATACATCTCAAAATCACATATAACATTGGGAAATTTGTACCAGTATATGCCACAAGTTAATTCTCATTTTTACCCATATCCCTACCCACTCCCCCCTCCTCCCCCCTATACATGCTCTGTTATTTTCTTTCTGTAACATATTTATTCCTTCCCCTCATCATATTCCCACACCAAGTTTCCCATAGAAGTATTCCACTCTATAAAAACTGTCCTACTTTCTAGAACGCATTTGCATCTACAGGTGTTCATACCAAAGAGAAGATCTGGAAATTGTCTATCTGTGATCTATTGATTTCACTTATTAGTATATCCTCCAGGTGTCTCCATTTGCACCTAAATGGATCGATCTTGTCATTCTTTATGGCAGAGTAATACTCCATTTTGGCGCTATACATTTTGATGCTAGAAGAGAGGGAGGATTTGGAAAAGTGTTCACTATTAGGAATGATATCTGTTGGAGTACACAGATGTGCTTAACCTGACACCAATGTCTAGGAGTACCACTGTAGGTCATCTCGTTAACATCTGAGTGTCTTATATGGGTTTTTTGGAAGGAAGGAAGTAAACCTAATTGAAAAAATGTCAGCTGAGCTCTGCCTCCAAACAGTTCGACCTCTGCTTGAGATTTTGAAGTTCAAAGAGAGGACTGAGCTCAGTTTTCTCATTGTGCCAGGATTGCAGTGACAGTGAGGCTTTTAATCTTCCACTTCCATTTCTCCCCTAACCTTCCATCTTAAATTTGACATTCCTCATTCGTTGTATGGTGTGTGAAAATGTGTACATGCATGTGTGCATGCATGGCTCCACTCTGAGATGAACATTGTTTTTTTATTGTATTCTTCGCCTGCCTCTTAATCTCCTATTCCAGTTGATTCTGTTTATGGAATCACGTTTCTCTTATCTATTCCTCTTTTTTCTTGTATGGAATGTTTTCTTCTCCACCTGCTTTTGTAAATTTAAAATTTCCTGAATATCCTACTTCATATTCTTTTTTTTTTTTTTTGAGATAGGTCTCGCTTTGTAGTTCAGGCTGGCTCTGAGCTCACTATGTAGCCTAGGCAAGCCTCGAACTCAGAAGTCCTCCTGTCTCTGCCTCCCGAGTGCTGGGCTTACAGGCGTGAGCCACCACGCCCAGCACTGTGGTATGTGGTATTGATTGTTGGTGGGTGTGAATTTCCATGCCCAGCATTGTATGTGGTTTGCGGGGATCGAACTCAGGACCTTGCGCTTGCAAGGCAGGCGCTGGAACCACTGAGCTAACCCTCCGTCCGGCTCAGCTACTTCATATTCTTGTTAGAATTACTTTTAATAACTGAATTTCTTTTGAAAAGTTTATTCTTTGAGACACAGTCTTGCTATGTAATTCTGGCAGGCCTCAAACTTGAGATTTTCCTGCTTGTGTCCGAAGTGCTCAAATGATAAATGTGTGTCTCAAAAAGTTGAGAATCATCAGTGTCCAAATGAACAAACAAATAACCTTAAGGTAGAAGTTACATGACCTTTACTGGTCCAGCTCTACTTCATCAGCTTTACTTCTTCTGAGTCCAGAGATTTAGTAATGACAAAGAGCCTGGCACATAGTGAATATCCCATAGTGGCTTTTGGTGAATGGGAAAACATTTTGGGATATTAACCAAATAATCATATAGAAATAGACAAGCAGAAAAGTATGAGTTCTGTAGTGATCCGAGTGTCTATTTCATTGTCTCTCAGACTTTAGTGAGCGGAAGTCACAAAATGTTGCACCCTGTTCCTAGGTTTGGGATTCTCTAAGTGTAGAAAGCCCTGAGCTTAGATTCCCTGGTGATAGTGTTTCTGGTCTCTTACCACATTTTAATAAATAATTGTGTAGTTCATACTACCTAAGTTGTTTTCTAACCTGAGTCATCAATTTTTTTTCTTTTGTTTCTTTCTCCTGCAAATGAAAGATTCTACTTTTGTTTGGGCCCTGATCTCCTGTCTACCTAATTTCTGCTGACATTTTGAAGTCTTTCTGGGCTTCCTGTGAAGGCAAAGTTTGCGCGTCAGATTGGCTAGGCTCTGGTGTTCAGACATTTGGTTCAACTCCAATGTAGATGTCTCTGGGAAGAGCCATTTTGAGAAATCAAAAATCAGTTCATTTTGAGAAAAGCAGGTAACCATTTGCAGTGTGGGTGAGCCTCAACCAGTTGAAAGCCTTAGAAGAAAAAGACTGAGGTTGGAGGGAGAGGAAATTCTGGCTCCAAACATAAGCTGCAACATCAGTCTTCCCTTGGATTTCCAGCACACTGGCCTGCCTCGCTAGCCTTTGTAATGCCAGCTAACTTCTAAAAGTCTGTCTGTCTGTCTTTCTCTCCCTGTCATATTTGTTCTGCTTCTATGGTTCTCCAGTGAATCTGGAGGACCAGATGACTAATAAACTCACTGACTAATAGACTCACCAAGTTTATCAGCACCATAAGGTCACTATCTAGTTTATGCTGGTGTTGAACTCACTATTTTGCCCAGCGTGGTCTTGAACTCGAGGTGACCCTCCTGCCCAAACCTCCTTCCTGAGTGCTGGGATTACAGGTGTGCGCCATCACACACAGCGTCACCTGGATCTTTTGTCAGGCCTGTCAAGTGCGGTAATATATTAAGGACTGTGAATCTTTTAATATTTCAGATGGGACAGGAGAAAAGTAATATTCAAATGAAAAAATGTCATTTTTTTATTTACTAAAATTGCAAATCTTTGTTTAGATTAATCAGTCCTACTGGTATTTGCCTTGATTTTTAGAAAAATGGTAAGCAAATGCATGAAGTAGACTTTAACAAGTGTAATGTATCTTTTCCTTTATTTTTGTTTCCAAAGTTAATTGTCTTAAATTGGCAAGTCACAGTAAAGTAAGAAGAGAGACAAAATGGATCATCACTACCATTATGAATAAACAAGGGACAGGAATTTTAAATGTAGGAGTTTCACGCTACTTCTCAGTAGCTTTAAATGAAAAATCCTAGCAGAATTGTGTCTTTGTGCTGGTTTTATGAGTAGGTACTATTTCGAGGAGAAATTGAATCTTGGTGAGTAAAATGGAAAAGTAATGAAAATGTGTCTCTATCTCAAGCTTCTTGTTCACTGCAAGGAAATTATTTTCTCATTATCCTTTAGCTGTAGGTAGCGCAGCAGTGCTACATTTTAGCGGAAAGGAAGGATCAGCAGTGAAATGGTATTCTGTCCAATTTCACACTAAGGAACATGATCATCAAATATTTTTTTCTTTTCTCTAGCTTATACCAGCAAGAATGTAAGGATTACACAAAATAATTGCACAAATGGTTACTTCCTGCCAATATAAAATGTCACTGAACACAATGGGCAGGTCTTTTTCCAAATGATTGCTGACTTTTTGGTCTGACCTATGAAGATAAATCACATAAGCTACTTAAAGTTGGGAATAATAGTCTGAAACTAAAATGAGGAAAGCCATAAAGCTGGCTTGCTATCAAATTTTGATTTCTTGTTCTTCCTTTGAGGCATAGTCTTGTGAAGTTTATAAAATTGTTCTTTTGGGATTTTTTTTTAGTAACATTTCAGAAATTCTCTCCACGGTAACCAATATTATAATAATTGGTATGCATTTGTTTAGTTTATAACTTCTAGGAAACTTGACACTTTCCTATTATTTTTCATTTATTAGAAGTGAAGATGTAGCGTGGAGAGAGGATAAGAGCACAGATGTTAGGCAGAGAGAAGAATGAGTTAAAGTGTAATTTTTTCCTGATTTCAGGCAAGGTCATCAGCATCTAGTTAAAATTACTTATGAAAGTACTGTAAAATATCTCGGTTGAGATGATGCTTATAAGACACTACGGGACTAGAAGTTATGGTGTCCCTTAGGAGAACAGCCTCACTTTTCCGTCAGTGCCTCTTGGGCACCCTGGTTTAATATGCCCAGTGCTGTGGTTTGGATCTTAACTTTCCCCGTCTCAGCTGATGAAACCCCACCTTCCCCCCACTCAGGCCTGACTTCTCCCTCCCCCTTTAAGTCCTGGAGAAAAAGCCTTTGGATCGACTTCCAGAAACATCTCAGAGCACAGGCCCTGCTTCCCACTTCCCTCGTGCTACTTGTCCAGACCCATCTGCCTTCACGCAGATCACCGCCACAGCCTCTTAACATCCCTCCGCTTCACCTCTCAGCCCGTTAGGGTTTATTTGCCATAGTGTTTTTGTTTTTTTTTTTTAAAATGTACACCAGATCATACCACAGCAGCTTAGAGACCTCTAGAAACCTTCTGCGTTCCCCTCAGAGTGACTTCCAGGTCCTCCCGGGTCCGTAGGGCCCCGCGAGCATCTCCTGCACTACGGCCTCCTGGACGTTACTCCGGTCCCGTCTCCGCTCCCACGTCCCCGCAGGCTTTTCCCCTGCCTGCGCCCCCGGGGCTTCCCCTCGGGGCGCCCTTCCCCCACCGCAGTCCTTCGGCTTGCTGTACTTTTCCGTGGTCCCCACCGCATTCTAACACATCTCGCGCCGTGTGATTCAGCAGTCCCCAAACTCTTCGCACCAGGGACTTGTTTCCAGGGCTGTAAGGGAAGATCTTATTTCTGGGTGTCTGGGGGGGGAAGGGAGGTTTTGAGGACAATTCACAAGAGCACATGATGTGGGGGGGGGGGGTCGCAAGAATAGTTCCCAGTAGGACTCGTGCTCCTGTAAGAACATAAGGCAGCAGTTGATCCGGCAGGAGGCAGTACTCAGGATGTGAGTGGCTGTAATACTGATGGTGTAATTTATCATGCATGTTTATTATTTATGATATTTTTTTTTTCTTTTTTGGAGACAGGGTCTCGCTTTGTAGTTCAGGCTGGCCCTGAGCTCACCATGGTGCCCAGGCAAGCCGCCGCGAACTCAGCAATCCTCCTGTCTCTGCCTCCCGAGTGCTGGGATGACAGGCGTGAGCCACCACACCCAGCATTCTATGTGGGAACCGGGGATCGAACTCAGGTCCTTGCGCTTGCAAGGCAGGCGCCGGAACCACTGAGCTAACCCTCCGGCCCTATTTATGATATGTTTACACAGTTCTCTCTCTCTCTCTCTCTTTGTTCTCTGTCCTCCTAAAATATAAAACCTGCAATAGCTTGAATTTTTCTCTCATTTCAAGGACAGAGCTATCATGGCGTTCATCAGTATGCTGAGATTTCACAGAAGACTTTCACTCACAGCATTAATTTTTGGATTAGAATTTGTCTCACTCAAGAAACACAGCAAGTGAGTTTGCTGTGTAGTAAGGACAAGCTTTCTGGTGCCTTTTCTCTTCCTTCCTCCATTTGCTGCATTTCTTTTAGGAAGTCACATCTGAACTTAGAGCAGAGAATCACTGATTGCTTTGCACTTTAGGATGAGTCGTTGGGAGAAGTGTATAATGAGAGGAGAATTACGGCTGTACAAACAGTTTATCTAAACTTCTGATGAATGTGAAAACGGGATTTTTGTGAGAGACTGGGGGTAGGTTATAATCTGCAGGATTTTGAGACCATAACTGAGGGAATAGGAAGAGAATTTGAAGATGACTCCACATTTTTAAATAGGAAGGGCTAGACTGTGCACCTGTGACAAACATGATCATTTTTAAGAGCAAACTCAACTAGTAGGCCCAAGCCATGCTATTGCTTGTGAGTTACTAACAGAAGGGTATGTAAGACCTTCCATTAAGCTTCGGCTATAACAAGGCATTTTCAAGGTTTTAACGTGATAGTAGTATTAATAGTTACAATCCTTCTGTGGATTATGATATAATGTGAGACATATGGGGAAAAGAAGATAATCCTGTTGGATAAGAAAATGCATATAGACTCAGAAGTTATGGAAGGCCAAATATACACTGTCTTATGATGAGTGATACTATTTTAGGAATCCTTTTAGTAACTTTTTCTTGAGTCAATTTATATTGAGACTTTGTTTTTAATTTCACTTATAACTGATAGCCTAAACTATAAAAATTAATATGCTATAGGTGTAGTTTAAAACTTTCTATCATAACAAGTGGAAGGAGAGTACAATGAATCTCAAATACTACTTTAACAATTATCAACGCTTTGCCAATCTTGTTTTTTATTTATTTCCCCTTTACTACTTGTCTGTCCCCACTGGTAATCTTGACATGTATTCCACATATCATATCATTTCATCCGTAAGCCCTCAACACGTACTTCCTAAAGGTCAGGTAAGATCTTTATTTTTTAGGGAACCATGATGCTTTTAAGTACATTAAAGATAATTTCTCAGGATCCTTAAATACTCATGTTTCTAATAATAGGCACTTACTTGTTTTCTGAAAGTGTGTTAATAGTGGAAGAATACACTCATGTTTGATTCACTCACAACTCCTTATAAGACATGATTTCTAGTTTCTTATCACCCTCAAAATCTTCTTCTGAACATACTTTAATATTTCTCTTTAGCACATACAATACATTGCTACATATACTCTACATTCCTGAAATACTGATGTAACACAGAATAAAATTTCCTAAAAATAAACTATAGAGAGCTGGGGATTTAGCTCAAGTGGTACCGCACCAACCTTGGATGTACAAGGGCCTGAGTTCAATCCTTGATACTGGGGGGGGGGGGACTGTAGAGACAAAAAGAATTCCTTAGCAGCAAGAAGCCATAACCACACAATATTTTCCTTATTGGAAGATTTAATCTGAATTCTGCTCCCTTTTTATCCTGAATTAATATTTTTAAGGTCACTTGAATATGGTCTCCTTGGTATCAAAGGCCAATGCTTATCCTCATAGTTTCTTTTATCTTCTCACACCTGCTCCCTACAACCTGCCTTGTAATCTATTTCTAAAGTAATTTTCATGAATTTAACTGTTTCCTACATAAGACATTGAATAAAAGTAGTAAAAACAATTACTTAGAACCTGAATTATGAAACATTCACAAGGAACTTCTATGATGAGAAGATAAATTTTCTTTTTTCCTCAAAGAAAAAAGATATCTTTGGTTTGATAGGTGTTTTCTGGGTAGCCACTGATACATACATTTGGGTTTTTTTATTACTTGTCCAATTCTTTATAGTAATTATTTATACTGATGCTTTGTAATCATCTTCCTGTTCATTATGTCATCTATTTAGTATAATTATTTTCTTCTTCAGGTAGGATTAATCCAACAGAACAATTTTCTTGCTTTAGTCAAAAAGAGCTTCAGAATTGATTGTAGATATCATATCGTGTATCTATTAGTTCTATGTAACATAAAACTTAAATCAATAGTCACACCTGAATTAAATTAATTGGCAAACAAAATAAAAAGTTCATAATTAAGAAAAGCTTTCAGCATGCTGAACCCAAGGAGCAACCCGAGGATTAGTTCTCTGAAGTCCTATCTATATTTTTCATTTCATCCTAAGACTCCCTCTCCTAAGGTGGTGGACTGTAAGTTGTCACTGGTCTAAAATCTTTGTACTCAACAGGAGAGAAAATAGATCTTTCTCTAGCCTTATTAAGAGATAGACAGTTGCATGTTTTCCCCTCAAAATTTAAGTGAGTCATTTATCTGTTCTTGAATCAACCTCTATTTTCAGAAAAACCTATTGTGCTAATGATTTAAGGCAATACTTTTGAACTAAACAACAACCCAAAGGGTGAAAGAACTGTTTAGGACACTGGATTATGTTGTGCAACACAATATCTTTGACAAAATATTTTAGTGGCATGCGTATATCTTAACATAAATATTTAAATATATTTTATAGTATATAACCACATGCATTTCATATATATGACTATGTGTGTTCATAGCCTGACGGGAAATAAGTCTGGTGGAGAGAACACATCACTCATTACTCATGGGTCATCTTAGGTAGCATTCCAGTCACTGTGGGGCAGCCCACGAAGACTGATGTCACCCTGCACATGCAGAGGTTTGTACTGCTGGGGATGTGGCTGGAGGAACACAGCATCCTCTTCCTCTGTGCAGCAACAGGGCAGAGAGAACTTTACTAGGAAATCTAGACACACAGATCTCCATGGCCGGGGTCTGGGAGGCTCCGCACTGGTCAGCTGGGCAGCACAGCACGTGTCTCCAAGAAAGCTCCCCCTCAGCCTCAGGGAGCAATCAACCATCCTCGCTTCCAAGACATGGTTGTTCTTCATCATCTCTAGCCAGGACTTTTGTTCAGAAAGTCCAGAAACGTAAAAATATCTAATTGTTGTATTCCAACGTCTCATAGTGAAACAAGATTCTTTTGGTAGAAATTGTAGAGTTCTGAGAAAATTTCACTTTGGGAGGCAGTGAAGTGTTGGAACATCTTTGACTTTGAAGAACTCAAGCATTATCCTGCATTGCCTGCCACTCACTACTTCTAAAACTGTGAAAAAAATGTTGTGTTTTCTTTCATGAAAGCAAAGATAATTTGTTCAGTATAAACTGAGTGCGTGTCAGTCAGTATGAGAAATGCTTAGAATGCTGCTTTTTTTTTTTAAAAAAAGGGACATACAAGTCAGTATTGTACAATAGAATACCATTTATTGAGTGCCAGTATGTGATGAACTCTGTATATTTAAATTTCTATGATTATGTATTATACACACACACATCTATAAAATGCTATAATATACTATAGTATACTGCATATTTATACTGGGGGTTGATCCCAGGGGCACTTTCCACTGTGCTACACACTCAGGTTTGCTTTTTCTGTAACAGTCTTTCATGAAATCATCCAGGATGGTTTTGAACTTGAAATTCTCCTGCCTCAGCCTCTCAAATAGCTGGGATTACAGGCATATATCCTTACACCTGTCATACTGTTCTCTATATAAACATTCAGTAAATTTCTACGTAAATATATTATATTTAATATATAATATATAATATGTTATATATAATATATAAATATATTTATTATATATTATATATAATATATTATATTTCATATATATATATATATATATGAAATCTCTCCTAATGCTCAATACATCTGGGAATTTGAACAGCTAACTCCTAAGTCATAGCTGCTGCTAAGGCTATTTGAACACATGTCTCAGTGACTCCAAAGTTTGTGGTCCAGATTTCTATTCTGTGTTGCTTCTTTGCAATTCTTAGTGTGGGTGTAAGAAATGCGGACCAGGCTCTTGCTGGGGTATCAGGCGAGCTGTGGGGAGCCTGGTCGGTCGATTCTTGAGAGCCAGCCTGGGGAGGGGCCTGTGGAAAGGCACCCAAGACAACAGAAGACTGCACCAAAGTGGCTGGAAATCTAATTTCAATCACCCTTTTACTCTCATTACTGTATTATTTATGGGACATGAGGAATATGGATTACTTTTGATTTAATTTTCATGGAATATAAATTTCATGGAATATAAATTTCATGGGTATAAATTTTCATGGAATGTTTAAGCTGGAGTTGTTCCTAATCCCATATTTGCTTTCCCATGAAAGAAAAATTGCTATATGAAAGGCATTTATTAATTATGAGAACACATGAAGAAGTTACTACTCCAAAAAGGGGACGTTTAATTTGTTTTGTTGACCACTGGTCATATGATGAAGAAGGTTCTTAAAAATCTTTATTGGTACATTGTATATACACAGCATATCATGATCACACTTGATATTGGGAATTTGTACCAGTATATGACACAATTTAATTACCATTTTTTCCCCATTCCCCTACCTAGAAGGGTTTTAAGTAGGACACTGAACCGAGAGCATGGAGACACTAACACAGTAGCCTGCGGCCTCTCATGCATTTGAGTCCTGACTCTTACAAGTAGATCTGGGGGCTTTGACTGCAGAGGTGACTGGTGAGTGTGGGGGAGGGGAGCACAAGGCAACGTCTGTTCTCTGCAGTTGTACACTCAGGTGCCCGGGGGGGGGGGTTCTAAAAAGTAGTGATAGCCGGGGCCGGAGGGTTAGCTCTGTGGTTCCAGCGCCTGCCTCGCAAGCGCAAGGACCTGAGTTCAATCCCCGGTAACCACATATAATGCTGGGCGTGTCTCCACCAACAGTCAACACCGCATACCACAATGCCGGGCGTGGTGGCTCACGCCTGTCATCCCAGCACTCGGGAGGCAGAGACAGGAGGATTGCTGAGTTCGCGGCGGCTTGCCTGGGCACCATAGTGAGCTCAGGGCCAGCCTGAACTACAAAGCGAGACCCTGTCTCAAAAAAAAAAAAAAAAAAAAAGTAGTGATAGCCACTCTGAAGACCAATTAATGTGGGACCAAGACACTCCTATGTATACAAGTGCCGCTTACGTTCAGACTGAGTCCAAGTTGTCCGATTTTGGTTTACGGAGTATTTTCAGATTGTCAGGTGACTGGAAGCTGAGGGCGGCAGTCACCTAGCGCCTCCTACTTCTAGCGGTTCTGATGGAATCTGCTCTGAGCGCTCTCGCCCTTCCACGCTGAATGCACCGACTAGCGCAGTTGGCCTCTGTTTGCTCTCTCGGGAAGGCCAGGGTGAAGCTCCTACCACACTGGTGCTCTCCACTGATAGACTTGAGATACAGTCCATCGCCGTGGGTATTTATTGCATTGTTTTGAGAGTTTTACTATACTATTATAGGTTTTTTAAAATTGAATTTATTGGTACATTTTAGGAATATTACTCCTCCGTAAAGAGCAGTAAACTAGAGACATAGGTAAATGGACACACGGTGAGGCCGTATTCATAAATGAAAAAAAAAAAGGACATACTTGTGTAAATATTATATCATTTCTCTAGTGTGAGAAAAGTGTAAATGAGGTCCAAAATGTACAGTAGGTATTGTGAAATAGGAAGAAAATATTCAAAGGGAAAGGGAAGCTGGAGGGGGGCAGGGGAAAACAAAGAAGGGAAAGAAAACATAGGTTGAGTTTTCACATGTGTTTCCGGAGAGGTTGTAAGACTAATTTACGGCTCTTCTGTTCCTTCCGTCTCCTTCAGAGATGTTCCTGCCACTAGTATCTCCTCTTAGTCTTGTAATTCCAAAGCTTATCTGTCTACCGCTACATTGTGATTTCCTAAAGTGTCTGTATATTTAAAAAAAAAAAATTTGTATCTCCAATGCTGAGTCCCAAATGTGAAGGAAAAAAAAAATCAGTGAATAAGTATTTTAAATGATTATTATCACATGAAATAAATTCCACTTGCTTTTAGGGAAAGCAGTTTAGTAGACCTTGGTAACTAGCATATAGCCATATAACCAGTCATGTAATGAAGATATGGTACAGCTCCTATGTCCTAACATATTTTCATACTGTCCCTTTATAATTGGGCTCCGCTCTTGAACCCTGACTCAGTACAAATATTAAACTGCTCTAGAAAAGAGGAATTTCGGCCTTTGTAGAATTTCATCATATACTCTTAAGGCTTTTGTATCATGTGTGACCATTTGGTATGATATAGCATGTCCCTAATGTGCACTTTTTCATTTTTAAAACTTTTTTCTTTCTCTTCTTCATTGTAGGCTATTATTTGGTAATGTTGTGTGTAATCATATTGATGATACATATTGATAAGTAAAATTTAAGTTGAATTAGAAGTCAAAAGGATTCACTGTGGGAAGAAACAAAGTATGCTTTGTAATTTATAGATATATAGGACATGGCCGATAAAATGTGAGAGTGAAAAATAAGAGTAGCTAATAGCATTCTGAGCTACTTACTTAGGCAGTTAGATGGGATGTAGTACAATTTCCTGAGATATTACAGGACTGCAAGTTGCATCAGGCCTTCAAACTAATGCAGTTGTGTAGCAAGTCTTTTAAAGTGTGTGATCCCGTCTCCCTCAGAAACCCGCTCAATTTCCTCCATGAAACATGTCTTTTTACCAAAAACTTCTGAGACACTACACACTACTTCATTCACCCTAAAGGGCCACGCACTCCTCTAGGCGTGTCCGGCCCACAGCTTGTCCCTTGACAGCCCACGAGGTCATCGACTTTTTTTTTCTTTTTGAGACAGGGTCTCGCTGTGTAGTTCAGGCTGGCTCTGAGCTCACTATGTAGCCCAGGCAAGCTTCGAACTCAGCAATCCTCCTGTCTCTGCCTCCCCAGTGCTGGGATGACAGGCGTGAGCCACCACGTCCGGCAAGACCATCGACTCTTGACGCTGTTGTTTGACGTGTGTAGTGACAGTCGTCACGCTGGAGTAAGGACTGCTCAGCGATCCCACCTCTAGCACCCGCCATGCACACACATGGAAACCCACGTGTATCCACGAAGACCTGGCTTGTGTCACTTGGCCAGCAAAACCCAGCAAGTGCTGACACTCATCCTCATCCTACCCACAGGTGTGTGTTTGTGCGGACAGGCCTTTATTGTTAGTAAAAGTCATGCAGTTATTAAACTTGAGTTTGTGCTATTATATAAAATAAGTTAGTAAGTTGTTATGAGTTGTTACTTATATACTTTTTATATTTTAAATGTAGCCTAAGACATTTCATCCTCAGTCACCGTGGCCCTGAAAAACCCAAAAGTTTGAATTATGCATTAATTCATTTCTAATTTCATAACTCTATAAATGTCTCTACATTTGGGGGCTTTTATTACTTATTCTGAGATAAGGTGTTGTTCTGTTGCCCAGGCTGGTCTCAAACTCATGAGCTTCTCTGGTCCCAGCTTCCCAGGTAGCTGTACTGTCAGTGTGGGTCGCCACTGCCAGCTTCTGTTCCTTCTGAATATTTAAAACCTAATCTGTATCGACTACTTAATATGCACCGTGAACTTTCAGAGGATAACATTTTAATTTTACAACTGGCAAAATGGAGTCAAGCAGGGTTTAGCTAACGTGTGTGTGTGGTACTGAGAACCCCACCCAAGGGCACTCTGCAACTGAGCTCCAACACCAACCCTTTTGATGTTTTATTTGAAAGTCTCACTAAATTGTCCATGCTGGCCTCAAACTTGCAGCCCTTCTGCCTTATCCCCCTGATACCTGAGATCACAGCTGAGCACTACCATACCTGGCTGAGATTCAGTAACTTGACGGCGATCACATAATTAACAAATGAGAGAGGTTGTATTTATCAAGTAAGAAAGTGGACACGGCTGGGCGTGATACCGGCAGGAGGATTGCTGAGTTGGAGGCTTGCCTGGGCTACATAGGGAGCTCAGGGCCAGCCTGAACTGCAAAGCAAGACCCTGTCTCAAAAAGAAGAATAAAAGGAAGTGGGTAGGGAGCGTCTTCTGTATCTACCATGCGTGATTAGAATTGCTTATTTTCCATTTATCCCATTAGATTCGAAATAACTTTTTGGTAGGGCCATGCCTTTTCTAATTTCACAATTCCCCAGTTTTTGCTTTTAAATTCTCTGTGTTACTCATACGTAGCTTGAGTGCTTAGACAAATATGTTTCTTAGGAGTGGAATTGTCTCCTGAATTCATCGACTGCAACGCTGGCGGAAACGCGGTGCCGGCCTTGCCGCACGGACACGGAGGTCCGGCGGGGCTGTGGGGGGAGGCAGGGCTGGCTGCGCGCTGAGTTACCTGCCGTTTCACGGCTGCTGCCAGTAACATCTCCCGGCTAGTCCCTGCTGTTTTGTAACCTGCTCTTTAACATAGATCATTTACCAGAAGTAAGTCTATCTTGCAATGGTTATCTTTCCAACGACTTTGAGAAAAACTCAGGGCATCAATTATTCAACTTTACGGCTTCACTGACTAAAGCATTTTTGCTTTAATGAGCTGCCACACTGTTTAGAGAGAAAGTGAAGTGCTCCTGGCACAACCAGAGAGAGGAGAGCACGTTGGGCATTAGAAAAGCAAATCCCGCTCCCTGGGGGTTCGGCTAAAGAGCCGGCTTGGGGACCGCTGTGTTTCACGGGACTCTGGTGCTGGCAGCCGCGGTGGGCTATCTGACCCTCTTTATCGTCTGCTCATGTTAACACAGGGCTTCGCAGCGTTGCCTCTTGTCAGAGGAGCTGTGCTAAGATCCTGGAGCCTAACTGCACATTTTGTCCTGGTGATATCAGCAACCCGGAGGGAGGCACAGCACCAAAACACACTGTACATGCAGAATATTTTACAAACGGGGTGACCCATGATGGGAAGCGCCCTAAAAGATGCGATTTGGTCACAAGTCAGACCTCAGATTTATTTGTTACGCTGTGTTTATGCTTTCTGTGGGCAGCCAAGATATCATTTGAATGGAGACAAATCACGTTTTTTTTTTTTCAATAATTCAAGACTGCTGTTATCCATAGATGCAAGTGTAGTAAGTGCATCTTAGAAGAGCACTCTAAGTGGGCTGGATAATGGTTATTTGATCCTTCATGAAGACTTTTATCTCACTGTCTATTATTCTGACGGTGTATTGTATTGCATTAGGTCAATTGGACTTACAATATTGTTGAATACAGTTCCATTTAAAATAGTTCCAGGAAATTCAGTCTGCCTTACATGATTTTGTACTTAGCTGTAGAGGAGATAGTGTACGATTTAAAGTAGTTGGAACCAAAGAACTCAGCAGGTGACTTCAAAGCCATGGTTTCTATTTAGGTTGAGGATGAAACGAAAGAAATATGTTCCTGTGAGGTATCTGTATGAGATTCAGTGATAAGTGTAACCTTGACACAAGAGGTCATTACTCGAGTTAAGGGGAGGGTTAATATTGCACTTCTGAGTTTTCTTTTACAAGTGAGAGTGGAGATAAGAAGCAGCTTGTCAAAGACAGTGATATTCTTCGAATGGGAGCTGCCATGATTTGAATCAAATGCACAAAAGGAAACTGAACATCAATTACTGCATATTTATTATTATATAGAGAACTTGGGAAAACGGAGGTTAAATGTTAAGTTTTTTAAACACTCTATCTGTACTTTACCTTTCTCGGACAATCTCAACAGTAGATGAGTAGCCCATATTTTCTGAGGCTATATTTGCTTACTGTGATAATAAAAATCACCCTCAGAGTAATTACAAAGAGTTATTACATGGATGATATAATGTTCTTCTATTTCAAACAACAGTTTCATGGGATGTTTGATATACTGGATTAAGAAATAAACTGATATTGGACTAAGAGGATAAATGCCTAATTGATTACACCAAATAATTTTTATATAGAACAAAACTTATAGCCAGTTCTATTATATGACATTTCAGGGTATAGGTAAAAACCTTTCCTGTCTTTGAATGCTTTAAAACTCATGGATAAAATTAATTTGTAGTCTAAGTAAGTTTGGGTATCATAATACAAAAGATGACTGTTGGTGAAAGATTGAAAAAGTAGAAAATAACGAGATGACGGCTAGAAATGTGTGAACAGCATTTTGGATGGAAAAATTAGGCAGCTGTGATAAGACAGGCGGTACGGTGATCAATTAGCTGTTTTTCATGGACTGTGGAGCAGGAGAAGGTGAGATAGTTATCTTGTATTTTCTGAAGTTGTAAGTAAGAAAATGTCTTGATTCTAACGGGTAGAGAGTAACAACTCATTAGGCTGACCTAGGTTGATAGAAATGTTCTATATAACTGCACTGTCTTGCACTCCCACCAATATGAAAATTCCTTGCAACATTTTTTCATGCAAACATTTGTCATGGTCTGACTTTTGGCCTATTGCTGTCTCAGTGGGTGTGAAGTGGGACCACACTGCGACTTTAATTTTCATATCTTTAGTGAATGATAATGTTGAACACTATCTTCTTCAGGGGAAACAGGTATATTCAAATACTTTGATCACTTTAAAAGATTTATTTATTAATTATTTATTAATTTAATATTTTGCAACAAGGGCTTTCTATGGAGTTCAGGCCATCCACAACTATGTAACCAGGCTGCCGTGAACTTGTAGTAATCCTCCTGCCTCAGCCTCCCGAGTGGTTGATTACAAGCGTGTACCATTATGCGTGGCTTTGCCCACTTTTTAATTGAGTTGTTTACCTTACTAATTATTGAATTGTAAAAGCTCTGTATACATTTTAGATATGTCTATTTTTGGAGATATGATTTTCAAACGCTCTTCTGGTCTGTAGCTTATTTTTTTTCCTTAAAATGCAAAGTTTTGAATTTTCATGATGCCTATTGGTTAATCTTTTATTTTATTGGTTTGTGTTTCTAATCCAAGATCATTTACTCCTACATTCTAAGAGTTTCATGGTTTTACTCTCACATATAGGTCTACAGTATATTTCAAGTTACTTTTGCAGATGGTATGAAAAACTTAAATTTATCCTTTTGCACTTAGATATCCAATTGCCCCAGAGCCATTTGTTTCAGAACTATTCTTTCTTAATTTATCTTGGCACTTTTGTCTACTTTTTTTGTCGGGCAGAATTCTCATTGAAAATTAAAGTACATGTGTGTCTCTTCTTGATGAAATCGTTAGTGTCCTTATCATACTTGAAAAAAGTCTCAAGGCAAATGCTAAACTTTCATATTTCTTTTCTCTTTGTAGTTTTTTTTTTTTGAGATAGGGTGTCACAGTAAAAACGGTCTGAGGAAAGCTTAACTTACTGAGGAAATTAAGCAGCTCATTTTCAAACTCACTTGATATTTGTTGCTTAAAAATTTATAAAACAACTCGGGAGGCAGAGGCAGGAGGATTGCTGAGTTTGTGGCAGCTTGCCTGGGCTACATAGTGAGCTCAGGGCCAGCCTGAACTACAAAGTGAGACCCTATCTCAAAAAAAAAAAATTTTATAAAACAAACCAGGCATTGTGGCTCATGCCTGTAATCCCCAGCACTCAGCAGAGACAGGAGGACTACTGAGTTCAAGGCTTGCCTGGGCTACATAGTGAGTTTAGGGCCAGCCTGAACTACAAAGCAAGACCCTGCCTCAAAAACAAAACAAAACAAAACTTTATAGAGCAAATCATAGAAGATGTGAAATACTGGTTTTTAATAGAACCAATGGTGGGAATTTTGTTATATTTATAAAATAGGCTCATATTACTGAAAAAATTTTCCCATATTCTTTACCTGTCATGATTGATAAAAGTGAATGATATGTCAACAGGATGTCTCTGTAACTGCTAGATTCAGAACAGTGTTGTTTATGTAAATGCAACGATTTCGGAGACCTGTGGACCCAATTGAGATATGTACTGAACAAGCCATAAATAAAATAGGAAGCAGAAACCTGTTCTCCCAGTTCACCCACTTAAAGAATTTAAACAATTTGGAGAAAAACATTGGCAGAAGTTCCTGAGGGGAGTGGGGACTGTAAAATAAAGTGGGCTAGGAAAGCAGATAAATTAGAATGGAAAGATCCCTTTTGGTTTTAGCAAAGTTTCCTATGAACATATTGAATTCCCAGTAACATTCGGGATGTTCTCTGAGATGGAGAATCAGTTTCTGGAAATAAATTTAAATGTGAATACGGCAGTAAAAGACCCCTTGGAAACTCTGTTGGCTACTGTGAGCTAAATGTTCAATCAAGTCTAGATATTATCAAATGAAGATTCTTACTTTAAAATGGGAAAGAGAAATGTGATCTTCGCCCAGTGTAGGTAAAGTCAATTGCGGACATGAATAAAAAAAGCACACAGTTCTGAAAAGAAAGTGAGAGCATCGAAGCTGGTTCTCTCACTGTGCTTCTGGACAGACGCAGCATCAGGAACTTCTCTCCTGAGCTGGTTGAGGCAGCCTGTCCCTGACAAAGGAGCCCTCTCAGGCCTTTCTTCGCGGAAGCTGGGGCTCTGATTGCCTCACTTAGTTTGAAAAGCCATATTTCTATGGCTTGTATTCTTATGATTTTCAGGGAAGAAATTCATCACGCATTCTCAAAAGTCAAAGAGGAAGGTTTGAGGAAATACATTTGGTGTGTTTTCTATGAAAGGTGAAATTGAATGCTATGTGTCTTGGGAGCAAACAATCAGGTAACCTGAGGGGTTTCTTTACAATCTAGGTTAAGTTCCCTAGTTTATCTTAACCTTGTTCCTATCGTCTTGATGAGTTTGCTTCAATTTAAATGTCTGTTGATTTTTAATTGATTTTATTGGTGCATTTTATATGGACATTATGATCACGATCAACATTGATAATTTGTACCAGTACATGACACATCTTGATTCTCATTTTTTCCCATTCCCCTGCCCTGCCTATAACTTCCTGCCCCTTATACACATAAGCTTTTTTCTTTTTTAAATCCATCAATTTTTTTTTCTTTTCCTTCTTTACTAGCCTCTACCTACCCCTTTCCATTTAAACATTTTCTTCCTACTTCACAATACTTACCATACATTTTAGAACTCATTTACACCTTTGGTTTCTCATACCAGAGAAATTATATGGTATTTACACATCTTTGCCTTATTTATTTCACTTATGAGTATGTCCTGAAGGTACATCCCTTTGAGTATAAATGACTCAAATTTATTGTTCTTTATGGCAGAATAATACTCCATTTTATTTTATTTTATTTTATTTTATTTTATTTTATTTTATTTTATTTTATTTTTTTGAGACAGGGTCTCGCTTTGGAGTTCAGGCTAGCTCTGAGCTCACTATGTAGCCCACACAAGCCTCGAACTCAGCAATCCTCCTGCCTCTGCCTCCCGAGTGCTGGGATTACAGGTGTGAGCCACCACGCCTGGCAATACTCCATTTTATTAAAAATGAACCCACATCTTTATCCAGTCTCCTCTTGAAAATTTGGGCTGTTTTCAAGATCTAGCTATTACAAAGTTAGCTGCTATGAACATGGATGCATATATGTTGCTATGATATGATTCTTTTAATTATTTCATGTACATACCTAGCAGGGGAATAGCAGGTCAAATGGGACCTCTAATCCTAGTATCTTGAGGAATCTCCACACTGATCTCCACAGTGGTTGTACCAGTCTGCATTCCCGCCAACAGTGGAGAAGGGCTCCTTCCTCCCCGTGTGTCTGTTGACTTAAGCTTTGACTTGTTTTCAAAGAATTCTTTCTCCAGTCAGTTCTGTGACTGTCTTCTACAGGCAGGAAGTGAAAGACAGTTGACTCAGGCCTTCCTAGCTAGTTCCATACTTACTTTACTGCCTATTCAACAGAGGAGCTGAGGATTGTGTATCTTGCTCTCATAAAACTAAGCAAGGGAATGAGGTAAAGCAGAGCTTGCCGAACAGCCCAAAATACGAATTACTGGAGCAAAGGCGACTTCACAGAGCGGTGACAGAATAACCCCTCTCCGCGTGACTGCTTCGCACCGCAGGAGCAAGTTCCCATCATGGCATTTCATTCTCCCAGTGTGGTTCTGACCCGGCAGGGCATGGGCTGTTGCTATTAAAACTGAGTGCCAAGGGGAAAACGGTTCATTTCTCAGGCCTGCGGTAACATAGGTGTATAAACTCATGGGCCTAAAAGCACAGAAGTTTATTCTCTCACAGCCCCTGAAGGGAGAAGTCAAAATGGTCAGCAGGGCCGCCCTGCGTCGTCAGACTCTTGGAGCAAACTGATTCTTGCCTCTTCCGGCTTCCGGTGGCCCTCAGGACTCCTCGGTTTGTGGCACATCCCAGCTCTGTCCCTGCTTGAATTTCTAAGGCAAAGGTACTGTGTTCAGAAATTAACCGAGGAGCAGCTTTTCCTCCTGGACTTGGAGGATGAGTGAGATTTGAAATACAGTGTGGGAAACCATGTATTGGCTCTTGACAAAGAAATTTAGCTAAAGATAAAAAGCTTGGGAGAATGGTAACACATATGGCTGTCGTTTCTTTAGTACTTAGTGTGCATTAGGTACTTACGCTAGTTGCTTTAGACACATTAACTTATTTAATATCTACAGCATACTTTTGAGAATGGTTCTGTTATAATTACTTTAGAACAGGAAATGGAGACAAAGTGAGGCTAACCTGCCTGTCCAGGTGTAGACAGCCAGCAAGTTGGCACAGCCTGCTTGGTAGTCAGGGGGATCTGCCCAATCAGGCCTGCTATCGAAACCGCTGCAGTAGGGTGACGCTGGAATATTTTAACACAGCAGGTCTCGTGTAATGGATATTAAATATTTACAGATGCAGATATAGAAATCGGGTGTCGAGACTGGATAGTGGGGGCCGAGGCTTCCTTAGTCTGTATTCAGCATCAGGACAGTGAGGTCAGTGGTGCCTCCCGCCCAGCCATCATCATTCCCGCCAGTCAGGGATCTGAAGTGAAACAAGCCCGGGGTTCTGAAGAGAAATCCCTTATTTTAATTTTCAAGTAATTTACTTTTCTGTCCTGACCCGTGTCAGAGGGTCAGTGAAAATGGAAGTGATGTAAAATGGTGCTTAGTTTTCCGAGACATCCTGATTCTTCTAGATCTGGCTTTACTGACAAAAAGCTTCCTCTGCAGTCCCAGAGTTGTGCTGAGGCAGAGGTATTTCTCCTCACATGGAATTTCTAGCTGTTTTCTGGAATGTTCTCCATCAGATTTTCTGTAGTGTACTTAAATCTTGTTCCCACAATTAACAGCTATGGACATTGGTACATATTTAGTTTAGGAATAAAAGCAAACTTATTTACCAGTGAAGAAGAAAATGCTGGGTAGAACATGGCAATAGGGTTACATTCAGAAGGCAGCATGAAACTCATAGAATCAGAGCATTTATTGTTCATAATGGGCGTTGAATGCTGCATATTACCTGGGAAGCACTTGTCGAATTCCAACTGGGGAAAAGCTTTGCTCTTTCCTAGTGCAGATTCAGGCACTACTGGAGCAATGTGAAAGGGCTGGCCACTCCTTTAAGGTCAGGTGTTTATAGCAAGGCTGAGCTCAACATGTGGTGTTTATTGATTTTTAACTTTTTAGTCTTGGAAATCTAAAAAGTTGGCACTGTGACACATGTTTCTACACAGTGGCTGGCTTCTGCATGCACAGGAGAAGTCGAGGCCATAGTCTTTCCAAGGAGAATCATGAAATGTAGAGAGATATTATCATTATTTTTCAGAAAAGGAAACGGAGCCTTCAGCGGTTATGCTACTCAGCCAAGGTCATGAGCAGAAATTAGACCCACCACCTCTCACCACCTCCTCATGAAGAATCCAGTGGCCTCCTTGGAGGGAACTGGACTAACACAGTCATCCCGTTAGGAAAAGTTACTGTCCACTCATTTGTTTACTTCTTCCTTTGGGTCTTTTGCATTTCTCAGGATACAGAATTTAAATCGACACTTCCCCTTGTTTGAACTAATGCTTTCCCTGGTGGACTCAGAGGTGCAAAGTGATTTGAAAAGCAGGGCAAATTGTTATTGCTTTAGGGATATGAAGATTTATATTTTCTTTTACACATAACAGTGTGGGTCTGGGGAGTAATTTAAAAGTTTGTTTGTTTCTGATCTTGGTCACTCATTCAGATGATGCTGAAAGCAGACTTTTGTGGGAGGAGCTCAGCTGGCCTTGAGAAGGCTAAAAATCAGAAAGACAAGAGATAGGCTCACAGATAAGTCTAATATCACCTAATCCTATAACTTTTTTAGTTTTTGAGTCACTAAATATTTTAAGAGAAAGGAGAAAGTATTTGACCACTACATTAATATGTTAATCAATGATTAATCTTTAAGGCAAAAGTTGTATGTAGGGATATGAACACCTACAAGTATATTCGTGTATATATTATATTTTAATGCATTTTTTCTCATATTATGGCAAAGTCTACCCTTCAGGAGCAAAATATTAGGACAATATTTATTAAATCTGAGATGGAAATGCCAATAAAAAGTTTTTCAAGATAAATTTATTCAGACCCAGTGGTACTTGCAGTGTAATTACCACTGGTTACTCTTTGTGAAATAACTGGGCTCGATGCTGTCAGTTTTTGTGGATTTCATTTGTTTACTTGTTGTGGAATATTTTGTACTTTAACAATTCAAGAATATCTCTTTCTTGTTTTCTTTCTTTCTTTTTTTTTTTTTTTTTTTTTTTTTTTTTTTTTT
>PVIC010021029.1:0-28951 GCA_004025085.1 Thryonomys swinderianus | reverse complement strand
AAAAGACACAGACTAGCAGATTGGATCAAGAAGCAAGATCCTACAATCTGCTGCATACAGGAAACACACCTAATTCAGAAGGAAACCCATAGACTGAAAATAAAAGGTTGGAAAACAATCCTCCATGCCACAGGAAACTGCAAAAAAGCAGGAGTGGCTATCTTGTTTGCAGATAAAATAGATTTCAAACCCAAACTGACTAAAAGAGATAAAGAAGGTCACTATATTCTCAGTACATGGAACTATCCAAGAGAAAGAAATAGCAATCATAAATATTTATGCACCGAACTCTAATGCACCCAACTATATAAAACAAACATTAGTGGACATGAAAAGCCAGTTAACCACGAATACAATAGTAGTAGGGGATTTTAATACTCCATTGTCACAAATTGACAGATCAACTGGACAAAGAATCAATAAGGAATTACTTGAGCTAAACCAAACTTTGGAGCAAAAAGACTTATTAGATGCCTACAGAATTTTTCACCCTTTAAAATGAGAATATACCTTCTTCTCAGCTGCTCATGGATCATTCTCCAAAAATAGATCACATTCTAGTCCATAGAACTAGCTTAAGTAGATGCAAAGGAATCATAGAGATCCCCTGCATACCATCAGACCATAGCGCCTTGAAACTGGAGCTGAATAGCAGAAGAAATTCCAAGATCCTCACAAACACATGGAAATTGAACAACTCTCTGTTAACCAACCAATGGGCCACAAAAGAAATTAAATAAATTAAACAGTTTCTACAACTAAACAACAACCCCAGCACAACATACAGGAATTTATGGGACACAATGAAAGCAGTTCTGTGAGGGAAATTCATAGAAGTGAATGCCTACACTCAGAAAATATAGCAAACTGAAATAAACAATCTAATGATGAACCTCAGACAATTCGAAAAAGAGAAGCAAAACAAACCCAAAGCACATACTAGAGAGGAAATTATAAGGATCAGAGCAGAAATTAATGCAGTGGAGACAAAGAGAACAATACAAAGAATCAATGGATCAAAGAGTTGGTTCTTTGAAAGGGTAAATAAGATCGACAGACCTTTAGCCAACCTTATCAAACAAAGGAAGGAAAAGGCTCAAATCCATGCTATAAGGAATGAAAATGGGAAATCAGCACAGATCCAGAAGAAGTCCAAAGGATCATAAACACATATTTTGAAAATCTATACTCCAAGAAGATGGAAATTCTTCTAGATCTAGAAGAAGTGGATAGATTCCTAGACTCAGATGAACTTCCAAAACTGAATGAAGAGGATATAAAAATGTTAAACAACCCGATATCAACCTGGGAAATTGAAGATGTAATAAAAAACCTACCAACAAAGAAAAGCTCTGGTCCTGACAGCTTCACTGCTGAATTCTACAAAACTTTTAAAGAAGAGTTAATACCAGTTCTTCTCAATCTCTTTAATGAAATTGAAAGGGAAGCAGTACTCCCCAAATCATTCCTTGAAGCAACCATCACCTTGATTCCAAAGGCAGGGAAAGATCACACCAAAAGAAGAAAACTACAGGCCAATCTCCCTAATGAACATTGACGCAAAAACCTTCAATAAGATACTTGCAAACAGAATACAGAGAGTTATCAAGAAAATCATGCACCCTGATCAAGTCAATTTATCCCAGGGATGCAAGGCTGGTTCAACATACATAAATCAATCAATGTAATACACTATATTAACAGACTCAAGGACAAAAAACACATGATTATCTCAATAGATGCAGAAAAAGCATTTGACAAAATCCAATACTCATTTATGATCAAAACCCTACAGAAAATTGGAATCGATGGAGTTTATCCCAATTTAATACAAGCTATTTATGAGAAACCAACAGCCAGCATCATACCCAATGGACAAAAACTGAAACCTTTTTCACTAAGATCAGGAACAAGACAAGGATGCCTGTTGTCACCATTCTTGTTCAATATAGTACCGGAAACGTTAGCCATAGCAATCAGGCAGGATGAAGATATAAAAGGAATAAAGATAGGAAAGGAAGAAGTTAAACTGGCATTATTTGCTGATGATATGATACTCTACCTAGAGGATCCTAAAAACTCAACCAAAAGACTGTTAGACTTAATTACCAAATTTGGTAGTGTTGCTGGATACAGGGTCAATGCTCAAAAATCAACAGCCTTTTTCTACACACACTCAGACTCACTGAAAGAGAAATTGGGGAGGCAATCCCTTTCACAGTAGCACCCAGAAAAATGAAATATCTAGGAATCAACCTAACAAAGGAAGTGAAAGACCTCTACTCTGAAAACTATAGGACTCTGAAAACTGAGATAGAAAAGGAAACCAGGAAGTGGAAAGATAGTCCTTGTTCCTGGGTTGGGAGAACCAACATCGTCACAATGGCTATACTTCCACAACTACTACACAGATTCAATGCAATTCCAATTGAATTTCCAACAGTATACTTCACAGAGCTAGAGAAAATAATACAAAAATTCATCTGGAAACACAAGAAACCTAGAATAGCAAAAGCAATTCTAAGCAACCCCGACATGGCAGGGGCTATTTCAATTCCCAATTTAAAACTCTACTATAAAGCCATTTTGATAAAAACTGCATGGTATTGGCAAAGTAACAGACCTAAGGACCAGTGGAATAGATTAAAAGACCCAGAAACAACTCCAGATACACTAAGCCACCTCATCTTTGACAAAGGAGCCAAGCATCCCGAATGGAAGAAAAACAGCCTCTTTAACAAATGTTGCTGGAAAAACTGGGCTCTAGCCTGCCAAAAGCTAAAGCTAGACCTATCTCTTTCACCATGCACAAAACTAAACTCACAGTGGATACGAGACTTAAACATTAAAACAGAAACAATAAGCCTGCTGGTAAACAGACTTGGTAAAACTCTTGGAGACATTGGTTTAGGCAGAGACTTTATGAATAAAACCTCTATAGCACAAGACCTAGCAGAAAGAATCAACAAATGGGATCTCATTCTACTGAAAAGCTTCTGCACAGCCAAGAAGTCGCTGGCACTGCTAAAAGACAACAACAACCTGGGAAAAAATCTTTACTAGCTATTATCTACAATATATAAAGAACTCAAACAGATCAGCCTCCCCAAGTTTAAAGACCCAATTCAAAAATGGGCATCTGAAATGAACAGACACTTCTCAGAGGCAGAAGTCAAAGCAGCTAAGAAACATATGAAGAAATGTTCAACATCACTGGTCATTTGAGAGATGCAAATGAAAACAATGCTGAGATTTCATCTCACTCCACAAAGAATGGCCACGATCACAAAATCAACCAACGATAAATGCTGGCGTGGCTGTGGGGAGAAAGGAACCCTCCTCCACTGTTGGTGGTATTGCAGACTTGTGCAACCATTGTGGAGATCCGTGTGAAAATTTCTTAGAAAACTAGGACTAGGGGTCCCATTTGACCCAGCTATCTCCCTGCTAGGAATATACCCAAAAGAATTTTAAAAATCACATTGGAAAGACAGATGTACACCCCTGTTCATAGCAGCTCAGTTCATGAGAGCTCAATCTTGGAAACAACGCAAATGTCCATCTACTGGAGAATGGATAAAGAAGATGTGGGTTTTTTTTTTTTTAAATAAAATGGAGTATTACTCTGCCATAAAGAATGACAAGATCGACCCATTTAGGTGCAAATGGAGACCCCTGGAGTATATACTAATAAGTGAAATCAATAGATCACAGATAGACAAATTCTGGATCTTTTCTTTGGCATGAACACCTGTAGATGCAAATGAGCTGTAGAAAGTATGACAGCTTTTATAAAGTGGGAAATTTCCATAGGAAATTTGGTATGGGAATGTGATGAGGGGAAGGAATAAATATGATACAGAAAGAAAATAAAAGAGCATGTATAAAGGGGGTGAGGATGTGTGGGGGGTAGGGATATGGGTAAAAATGAGAATTAACTTGTGTCATATACTGGTACAAATTCTCCAATGTTATACGTGATTTTGAGATGTATATAAATTATACCAATAAAGAATTCAATAAAAAAAAGAAACCAACAGCCAGCATCATACTTAGTAGGCAAATCTGAAACCTTTTACACTAAGATCAGGAATGGAAAAAGGATGCCCACTGTCACCACTCTTGTTCAACATAGTGCTGGAAACATTAGCCACAGCAATCAGGCAAGACAAAGAAATAAAAGGAATAGAGATAGGAAAGGAAGAAGTTAAACTGTTATTATTTGCCAATGATGTTATTCTCTATATAGAGGATCCTAAAAACTCAAAAAGACTGTTAGACTTAATTACCAAATTTAGTACTGTTACTGGATGCAAGGTCAGTGCTCAAAAATCAACAACCATTGCCTACCCAAACAACAGACTCACTGAAAGAGAAACTGGGAAGTCACTCCTTTTCACAATAGCACCCAGAAAAATAAAATAGGAATCAATCTAACAAAGGAGGTGAAAAACCTCTAGTCTGAAACCTATAGGACTCTGCAACAGGAAATAAAAAAGGATATCAGAAAGTGGAAAGACATCCCTTCTTCCTGGGTAGGGAGAAGCAACATCGTCAAAATGGCTATCCTCCCACAACTACTATACAGATTCAATGCAATTCCAATTGAAATTCCAACACTATACTTCACAGGCTAGAGAAAATAATCCAAAAATTCATCTGGAAGCACAAGAGACCTAGAATAGTGAAAGCAATTCTAAGCAACCAGAACATAACAGGGTATATTATAATCCCCAAGTTAAAACTGTAGTATAAAGCCACTGTGATAAAAAACTGCATGGCACTGCCAAAGTAACAGACCTAAGGAACAATAGAATAGATTAGAAGATCCAGAAACAACTCTAGATACACTAAGCCACCTTATCTTTGACAAAGGAGCCAAACATCCTCAATGGAGGAAAGACAGCCTCTTTAACAAATGTTGCTGGAAAAACTGGCCTTTAACCTGCCAAAAACTAAAGCTAGACCTATCTCTTCCACCATGTACTAAACTGAAATCACAATGGATTCCAGACTTAAATATTAAAACAGAAACAATACACCTGCTGGAAAACAGGTTAGGTACAACTCTTGGAGACACTGGTTTAGGAAGAGACTGTGAATAAAACCTCTATAGCATGAGAACTAGCAGAAAGAATCAACAAATGGGTTCTCATCCTACTAAAAAGTTTCTGCACAGCAAAAGAAACCACTGGCGCTACTAAAATACCATCAACAACATGGGAAAAAATCTTTACTACCTGCTTGTCAGACAGAGGGCTACTGTCTAGACTATATAAAGAACTTTAAAAAATCAGTCCCCCTAAGTTTAAAGACCCAATTCAAAAATGGGCATCTGAAATAAACAGATACTTCTCAGAGGAAGAAGTCAAAGCAGCCAAGAAGCATATGAAGAAATGTTCAAAATCACTGGTCATTCGAGAGATGCCGATGAAAACAACACTGATATTTCATCTCACTCCACAAAGAATGGTTGCTATTGTGAAGTCAACCAACAATCAATGCTGGTGAGGCTGTGGGGAGAAAGGAACCCTTCTCCATTGTTGGTGAGATTATAAACTTGTACAACTATTGTGGGGATCAGTGTGGAGATTCCTCAGAAAACTAGGACTAGAGGTCCCAGTGAACCCTGTTATTCTCCTGCTAGGAATATACTGAAAGGAATTTTTAAAATCATATTGTAATGACATATGTACAGCCTTGTTCATAGCAGCTCAGTCCATGATAGCCCAATCTTGGAAACAACCCAAACAATGAACCCAATGGCCAGCAACTGGAGAATGGATAAAGAAGATGTGTTTTGTTTATAAAGTGGAGTATTACTCTGCCATAAAGAATGACAAGTTTCATTCATTTATGTGCAAATGGATACACCTGGAGGACACACTAATAAGTGAAATAAATAGATCATAGATATGCAAATACTGGATCTTTCCTTTGGTATGAGAACCTGTAGATGTAAAAGAGTTCTAGGATGTATGATAGTTTTTATAAAATAGGAAATATCCAAAGGGAATTTGGTGTGGGAACGTAATGGGGGAAAGAATAAATATGATTCCAAAAGAAAATGAAAGAGCAGGTATATAAGGGGTGGGGGGTTGAGGTTGGGTAGGGATGTGGGTAAAAATGAGAATTAACTTGTGTCATACACTGGTACAAATTTCCCTATGTTGTGTAAGCTGTCTATACAATGTACCAATAAAGAATTCAACTTAAGAATGGTTAAGTAAATGTAAAAGAATTAAAATTATCTCATGCATAGGATCAGACCATAACACAATGAAAATAGCCATCAATGGGCAAAGAAACTCAGAAATTATGCAAACTCATGAAAATTAAATAATACTTTTATGAATAATCAGTGAGTCACATAATAAATCAAGGAAGAAATTGGAAAGTTCTTAGAATCAAACAATAATACCAGTCCAACATACCAAAAACCTATGTGACACAATGAAAATAGTCTTTAAAAACAGTTTAAAGCTATGAGTGCATATATTAGAGAGAAGAACACACCCAATAAACAATGTAATGATACACCTTAAGGTCCTAGGAAAACAAAAACAATTCAAATCCAAAGTTAGCACAAGAAGGAAATTATGCCTATCAGAGTGAGGCTGGGCATGCCTGTAATCTCAGCACTTGGGAGGCAGAGGCTGAAGGATTCTGTGAGTTCAAGGCTAACCTGGGCTACATAGTCTGTTCGGATCCAGCCTGAACTAAAAAGCAAGACCCTGTCTCAAAAGTAAAAACAAAAAATATCAGAGTCGAACTAATGAAAGTGAGATGAAAATAAAAGTGCAAAGAATCAGTGAATAATAAAAGAGCTAGTTCTTTGAAAGAATAAACAAAATAGACAAACACTTAGCTGATCTTACCAAAAAAGGAAAAAATATAAAAACCCAAATGGAAGTGTGAGACCCAACTTGGCATAAAAATAGCCATTCTGTTAAAAATCTCCACTCTGTATTCTGTAACCTCCACATGAATCTAGTATTCATCTCCTTGAGAACTCTCCACCCAAAGGATGGGCACAGCAGCAGATTGTACAGGTATACATAATAACATGCTAGTAGCAGAATGTTTCTCCAACACTAACCATTGCTATTGGCTTCTGTAAAGACTCACTTTAGTAATGGAGAATAACAAATTTTGCCTTTACATACTGTCATTTAGTCTAACTCAGGACCATTCTTCCTTGGCCTGCCCTTGGAGAAATGCACTCCAGCTGGGTAATAAAGCTCTTGGTTGTACTTTAAAATGGTGTCATGTCCTGGGAGATTGCCACTTGGTGGGACTTGGTCCCAAGAGAACAATTAGAAATGAAAAACGCAAACTCATGATGGAAGTAGCTGAAATCCAAAAGATTGTTAGTAATTATTTGGCAAGCCTGTACTCCAATAAACTAGAGAATCCAAAGGAAATGGGCAGACTCCTAGGTATGTATCCATCACAAAATCTGAACGAAGAAGAGATAAAAAACCCTGAATAATCCAAAAGCAGGCAATGAAATTGAAGCTACAATTTTTTTAAATGGCAACTAAGTGAAGCCCACAACCTCGTGGGTTCACTATTGAATTCTAAAAGAACTTCAGAGAAGCCCTAACTCTTTAATGAAACTGAAAGGAAAAGATACTGTCAAAGTCATTCCTGAAAACTAGCATTTACCCTGATTCCAAAACAAACAAAGTGAATTATAGGCCAATCATTTCCATGAGCACAATGCAAAAGTCCTCAGCAATGCAGTGGCAAGCAGAAAACACACATCATCATTTTTTAAAATACATTATACCTCATGGCCAACTAGGGATTCAGAGACAGTTCAACATACAAAAAAAGATATGGAAAAAAATGAAAAAATCACATAAATCAAACCAAATAAATCATACAAATCATATAAATCATAAAATCAAAATCACATAAATCACATAATCAAATGAGAAAAAATGAAAAAATCACATAAACCAAAACAAGCATAAAAATCATATGATCATCTCAGTAGATGCCAAAAAAAAGCCTTTGACAAAATCCAAAATCCACTCTTTTTTAAAAATTTTATTGGTACGTTGTATATATACATCATGATCACACTCAGTATTGGGAATTTGTACCAGTATATGACATGATTTAATTCTTATTTTTTCCCGTTCCCCTACCCACCCCAAAACCCCCACCCCCTAAATACATAAACTTTGTTTCCCTTTCTTCATTACCATCACATTTTTTCTTTACCTCTCATTACTCACCCCTCCACTACATTTACCTCTGAATATTTTGTATCCTACAATATCCATCTTACATTCTAGAACTCATTAACATCTTCAGTTTCTCATACCAGAGAATAGATACAATATTTACACATCTGTGACCTATTTATTTCACTTGTGAGTATGTCCTGAAAGTACATCCATTTGAGTATAAATGACTCAAACTTATTATTCTTCAAGGCAGAATAACACTCCATTTTATAGAAAAAAATATACCTCTTCTTTATCCAGTCTCCAGTTGATGGGCATTTGGTTTGTTTCCAAGTCAAAATCCATTCTTGATTTAAAAAAAAAACTAAAGAAAATAGGTATAGAAGGACCTCATTTCAATGAGATAAAAACCATTTATGACAAACCCATGGCCAACATCATATTAAATATGAAAAAGCAGAAATCTTTCTTCTAAGATGAAGAAGACAAAGGTATCCACTACTGCAACTCCTTTCTACAATTAGCAACAGCCATCAAGCAAAAAAATAAAAAATAAAAGGGATATGAATAGGAAAAAGTCAAATTATAATTATTCACATATGATGATATTATTCTCTACACAGAAGACTTCAGATTCCATCAGAAGGCTCTTAGAATTACTAATGTATATTATTAATATACATAATATACTATAATAATACTATAATAATATACTATAATAATACTATAATAATATACTAATGTATATTATTAATATACATTAGTAATAGAATTACTAATGTATATTACTAATCAACTTTAGTAATATACATTAAGCAAACTGAACATAGAAAAATCAATAGCATCCCCATACACCTATAATGAATTCATTAAGAAAGAAATTAGGAAGATAATGCCATCCTAAATAGCATCAAGAAACTTAAAACATTTGGGAATTAACCTCATCAAAGAAGTGAAAGACTTCTACAATGAAAATTACAATACTCTGAAGAAATGGAGATGGAAGAGAATGTCAGGAAATGGAATTCTTGTTCCTGAACAGGCACAACCAATATTGTACAAATGGCCATATTTCCAAGACTGATATTAAGATTTAATGCAATCTCAATCAAGCTAACAATAAGTATTCTTCAAGGAACTAGAGAAAACAATCCTAAAATTCATACAAAACCAGTAGAGACTCAGAATGTCAAAAGCAATAAAAGGAAAGCACAAGGTATCACAGTCCAAGATACCAAGATATATTATAGAGCTGTATTTTTTTTTAATCCAGAATGTCACTGGCACAGAAACAGATCTGTGGATCATTGGAACAGAGTGAAGAATGTAGCAACAATTGAAGGCACATTCCAGTATCTGATCTTTGATCAAAGGGCTAAAAACACACTAGAGGAAAATAGCCTGTTTCACATACAATGCTGTCAGCCTAGCTATCTGGGCCAGGGATTTAGCTCACGTGTTCCTGCATCTACCATGGAAGCACAGGCCCTGAGTCCACTCCTCAGTGCCAGAAAAAAGAAAGAAAAGTCTGGCTATCCACATGCAAAAGGTTGAATCTAGCTCCAGTATATTCTAAAATAAAATCAAAGTGGGTCAATTATCTAAATAGTAAAACAAAAACACTCTACTGGAAGATAAAATATGTAAAATTCTTGAAGGCATGGATATAAGCAAAGATATTTTTTAACAGAACCCCAATTGCACAAGAAATAGTATCACCAATGGGGGCTGGAGATTTAGCTCAGTGGTTCTGGTGCCTGTCTCACAAGCATAAGGTCCTGAATTCGATCCCAGTAACCACATACAAGGTTGGGCGTGGTGACTCACGCCCACCCGCAATCAATACCACATACCACAGTGCCAGATGTGGTGGCTCACACCTGTCATCCCAGCATTCGGGAGGCAGAGGCAGGAGGATTGCTGAGTTAGAACTTGCCTGGGCTACATAGTGAGGTCAGGGTCAGCCTGAACTGCAAAGCGAGACCCTGTCTCTAAAACAAAAACACAAAAAAAGCAAAATCTGACCAGATACTGGTAAATTTTTCAAGTGTTCACTCTGCCTTGGCAGTGGCCGTAGCTATCCAGTTAAAGGTACCATTGGGATCTTAATGATGTTTTCCAGTGGGAGGGGCCCTGGGGTTTCCAGAGTGCTTCAGGCAGACCTTGAAGATCTGAGTTTTGGCAAGGATGCTCTTCTTCAGGAAGTGGGAAAGTCTGGAGCTTCCCACTCAGACGCGTGGCAGCAGTGTTGGAAGTCTGAGTTCGCGTTTCCTGCAAAGATACTGTTGCAGCACCTGGCCCCTGGCCCTGCCGATGCCCTGACTCCTCTGGAGCTTACTGGGAAAGAGGCCGCAGTCAGGCAGATCCACTGGCATCGCCTCTTAGAGCAATGGCCTCCTGGTTGGCCTCCTGAGACGAGGGAGCTGCCAGCACCTAGCTCAGGCCACTCTGCAGGGAGCTGCGGAAAGGCAGCTGCCAGACACAGTGAGGATCAGTCTCCTTCACATCCAGCTGGGTGTCGTGAGCAAGATGATTATCCAGTAGATTCAGTTGCTATTTTTTCTCACCACTCCACCCCTCTGCTCAGAGGAAGTGCCATAGAAAATGTGAAATACCTTTAAGGAATGAAGGGATGAAGAAATGAAGAAGAGAAGGAGGGAGGAAGGAACCCATGCAGAACCCAGCCATACTTCTCTTCTGACCTTTTAAAGTGCGTTTCTAAACTGCAACTGAGATCCTGTGGTCTATGGTACATAATTTTATATCTTGCTTTTTGGCTTCACATGTCATAAGCTTTTTTTTAACTCGTGTCACTTGAAGTTCTTTAGTAAAGTGTTTTTAATATTCTTTCAGATAGGCTGTTTTCAGTTTTGTCAGTGATGCAGTTCAAAGACATCTTGGTTCATTATCTTCATGAACACATGGAACAGTTATTTTAAGAGAGACTCCTGTAAGTAGAATTATATAGCAAAAAGTGTGAACCTAATAAAGGCTTTCTCTTCATTTGGATATGAAAAAAAGAAAAACTAGTCATTTTTAGGAAAATGGATGCACCTTGAGATCATATCGCTAAGTGAAATAAGTCACACACTGACTTTTTTTTTTCTTTGCTTTTTGAGACAGGGTCTCGCTTTATAGTTCAGGCTGGCCCTGAGCTCACTATGGTGCCCAGGCAAGCCACCGCGAACTCAGCAATCCTCCTGTCTCTGCCTCCCGAGTGCTGGGATTACAGGCATGAGCCACCACGTCCGGCACTGTGGTATGCGGTGTTGATTGTTGGTGGGCATGTCTCCGTGCCCAGCATTATATGTGGTTACCGGGGATCAAACTCAGGTCCTTGAGCTTGCGAGGCAGGCGCTGGAACCACTGAGCTAACCCTCCGGCCCATCACACACTGACTTTTAATTTCCATCTCTTTCTCTTTTCTTCTTTCTGGTACCAGGGATTAAACTTTTGACCCTGTGCTTACCAGACAGGCATGGTGTCACTGAGCTACAACTCCAGTCCCTATGCTGAAGCTTAAATATTGCATAGTTTCTCTTATATGAGAAATCTAAAATATAAATAAAGAGAAAAATACAAAAGCTATAATTGGAAATAAGGAGATAGATCTTTTACACAAAGGTAGGGGACCAAGAGATGGAGATATGGGAGGGAGAATGAAAGGGAAAGGTGATTTAAAAAAAAAGAATTAAGATGTATTATGTACATGTACCAACTTCCCATGAAGAATGTAATCATTATGTACCACAAGCATGGCCCAATAAAATTAAAAATAAAAAGAAATTATACATCTCCCCATAGCGCAGAGTCAGTGGGTTCCTGAGTTTGTTTTCTTGTAATTAGTTCCATCTGGGGATGAGGGAGACAATGACACCCAAAATGTGTTGTTTATGTGCTTGTTTAGATTGCTGCCACTACCAAAAACTCTAATTCAAAACATGGTGAACTGAAGTCTCAAACATACTTTTAAGACCACTGTCATTTGCAGTCTCGATTGGTTGATCCTCTTCTAGTTCATTCACTTGGCTTATTCACAAATGGGTTGCAGATCCATTCCTTCCCAGTTTGGAGCTCTTTTGTGGTTGGGACGTTATGCTCAGTCTTTGGAAAGCTGAAGTAGGTGATTGTACACCAGTGGAGAGAAAGAAGGCCTGGCTTAGTCTCTTTCAAAATTTCTGTTAGTATTTAAAACATGTCAAAAATTCCAAAGTTCACTCTGTCACCCCATAATTCCAGTTTGGCTGTGAAAGCAGCCACTTTATCTGCTTACATAAACACAGCTGTTTTTCTCCCCTTACATGATACATTGAGTTCATTGGCCAAGATATATTACAGGAGTAAGCAGATTTAGCAAATAAATCTGTGTCACTGAAGGTGCTGTGAGTGGTAAATGTTTTCCAGAAGAAATCCCTGGGATAGCTCTCATAAGTCAAAAACTCTGGTCCATGATCCATATTTTAAATACCACCTCAGAAGCTAAAAATAAAAAATATAAAGCCATCTCACAAGAGATGTGTGTGCTCAGGGTTCAATCGTCTCTTCACAAAGCTATGCACACTTCAGTGTGGTTGATAGACATAAACATTAAGTTTGGGCAACATGTATGGCTTAGCCAGCACTTCTCTATGGATGGCACAGTGTTGATTCACATTCAGAAATGACCTCCTTGACCTTAATACATAGTGAAGCCATAAATCCATCCACTCATGGTAGCTGCTTCATACATGCATGTGCTGACATAAAATGACCAGTTCCATTTTCCAGATATGTAATCACTTGAAGACTTGAATAGTTATGGTTTTGGCTAGAAATATCAGTGCACATAACATAATTTCGTGCACATTCTCTAAAAAAATGTGTCACTAAAAAACAAGCATTTTTCTCACAATCTTGTCCCATCAGACAAGCCAACTTGAATTGCATATCACAGTTGCTCTAATCCTCTTTAACAACCTTCTTCTATTTTATCAACTTGTCTAGTTATGGTGTGAACTAAAAGAGGAGTACAGGCCACCTTTTGAACTGGAGTGTTGTGTCTCCTAAAAGTTTATGACAAAAGTCTTTACCAGCAGGTAGGATCAACGTCTCTCCAACAGTAAAGGACTTAGCTCTATGCATGTGGCTACCCACTAAGAATGGTGCTCTCACTGTAGACACATTGGATGAAGTGGTGGCCTTCAATAACTGCTCCTGCTTTCCATGTTCATGTGGTTTTATTCTTTGAAAAACTCCATAGGCTTATCTTCTGATGCAGGGTACTGGGTTTGCATGTGGCAAAGCAGTTTTGAAGGTTCTGTGGTTTCACTGGGCTCCAAGTTGCCATGTATTGTGCTACATATGGAAAATATGAATCACCTATCCCAGTGAACCCATATTTTAAGTAGAATTCTTGGCATCTTATTTTAAATTCTTCTTTCTTTTTGTTCACAGTGTTAGAGTTTTCTTCTGCCTCTTCACTGGTTCTTTCCTTCTCTTGAAAGAGGTCCTTTTAAGGACTGGGGGTTTAGCTCAGTGGCACCAGCCTGCCTTGCAAACACAAGGTCCTGAGTTTGATCCCTGGTACTGCAGAGGAAGAAGGAGGAGGAGGAGGAGGTCTAAGAGGAAGAGGAGGAGGAGAAAAAGAAGATGAAGAGAAGCAGAAACATCAAACCAGTCCATTAGTTCTTGCTCATGTTGTCTAGAGAACAAGGTGATGGACACTGGGCTTCCCAAAAGTGTGGTGCAGACAGGTGTGCAGTATGTGAGTGGGAGATGCAGACAGATGGTAAATAAAATAAAGGTGGACCTTGTGCAAACATTAGTCAGAGTCTGCCCTAAAGCCTGCCATCAGATGCAGCTGTACAAGTGGAACACATCAGCTCACTTGCTGCCATGATGCCTGTCCCCAACTGTAGCTTAATTGTCACTTACCACTCACTGATAGGGTTTTGAAATGAGGCTACAAGTGATTTTTGATGACCTCTTTCTAACGTTAATCTGTATTTGCAGCCATTTCCCTGGTGTTAGAATTATCACCTCAGCTCTACCTCAGGCATTCGACTCGCACAGGGAGTGCACAGCCTAGGGCCCTCTCATGTGCCGATTGCAGTAGTGTCCGTGCAGCTGTGAGAATCAAATGCTTCCACCGCTCTGACGGGAGGTGAAGCTCTGGCAACAATGTGAGACTGGAAGCAGCTGTCAATATGGATGAAGATTTGTGCATTTGCCCAAGGTACCCAGCCCATTGCCTGGGGGTTGGGACCCCTGCTCTTCAGACAACTGGCTCTAGTACTTTTGTCACAAGGAGGGAGATATCAAACTTGTGCCTTAGGAAGGGTGAATCTGATGGCACTGAAGCAAAGAATGCATTGGCAGGAGGGGGTTCATAAGCAAAACCTGAATTGCTTTTAAACTGTGACAGGGTGGTATTCTGACCTAGACTGCAGCACTGGCAGCAGGAAGAAAAGGGAACAAGGTGATGGGCTGGGATTAGCATTGATGTGTAATAAGAGTGAAGACAGGATCAGAGGTGATTCCTTAGTCTCTGGCTAGAATAACTCTGGTTTGCTGAGATAGGCCCTTTAAATCCCTTAAATGGACCATTAAGTCAACTTGTGGGCAATCTTTGTGCACTAAAGTTTTTTAAATCTGTGGGCTAAATTTTAGAAGTTCTGTCTTCATGTGTGGGAAAGTAGGCCAACAGAAAAATACACAGGCTCCAAGGAAATGTACATGGTGGCTGAGGGGTGGGAAGTGAATGCACTGCTTATTCAACATACAAATGTGGTTAAAACTTTAATATTGAATCAAAAGTAATCAAGCCAATAGCAGGCCAGATGTGTGTCAACACTCATCCAACACTGCTGCTCATCAGCACTGTCACCAAACTCAAAAGTATTCACTGGGTAATTCCAAAAGCTGCGGTAGGACAAATCCCAGCGGAGGACTGTGCACTCTGTGGTACAACATGCTCTGCAGTTCTCTTCCCACAATCCTCCCATGGACAACTGTTTGACTAAAGTGCATAGCCTCACTTTTTGCACCAAATAGATGTGATTGAAACACATGGTGAATGTGTCAATCAAAAACTAGTTACACTAAAAGTTCATTGCCCTTCAGCCCCCTCAAAACACTCCCTCTCTGCTCAAATTCCCTCGTGCCTGCCACTTTCTGAAGCAAGTCCAGAAATTCTCTTCTGTGTCTTTATGAGGTATGATGAGAAATACAGTGAAAGTTGCTGACTACCTCCGATTGAAGAATGGGCTTGTGAAAACATTACAGCGTGTGCTTATCCACCTTATTCACTGGATCTGGCACTGCACAACTTTCGGCTCTTCCCCAACAGCAAAGTGACCATGAATGGTAAACATTTTGAATGAATTCAAGACATCCAGGTGGCCATGACAATGAAACTAACAGCACACGAGAGGTCTCCAGAACTGCTTCCGGGAGTGGCAAGAACGGCGAGGCTAAGCATGCTCAAAGCAAGGGAAGGATTTGGAGGGAGGTTAACGACAGTGTGTCTTTTATGTAATATCTTTTTTAATTTAAACAACCACTGTATTTCTATCACGTCGTGTATATATCCCACCGCATTCAATGCAATGCAATGATTCTAATAAAGTCTAAAACCCAATTTTTAAAATGTCATTTTAACAGAATTCAGATCTCTTACGGATTTTGCATTTTACAGCATAATGCAAAGCTGTTCTTTTCAGGTTCCACTGTGTGCACAGTCCCGAGGTCAATTATACTTCGTGTATAAACAGTCACATGAAATGACAGCAGAAGCTTTGCGTTTCAACAACTTTTTCCATTGCTGTTTTGCTTTTGTTTTTCACTTGGGGTCAAGTTGAAGTTTCAGCTTTGGCATTCTATAACCCCCCCCCTTATTTGCAGAGCAATTTTAAGACCTCTAGTAGATGCCTAAACCCCATATACTCTACATTTTTCACGTGCATGTGTACCTATGATAAAGTTTAATTTACAAAGTAAGCCCAGTAAGATAGATAGTAAAAATAAAAACTAATAATAAAGTAGAACAGTTTTAACAATATGCTATAATAAAAGTCGCTAAAAACTTGTGAATTATTTCTGGATTTTTAAAGTCTAATATTTTCATGCCTTGGTTGACCCAGGGGTAACTGAAATCTAGCAAGTGAGGTGGTGGGAAAGAGATGCTGCTGTATTCCCCTCCCTGGGAAGGGATCCTTGGAGATAACAATGAAATCCCCAGAAGGCAAGGCAAAAAACAACTCTTACAGTTCTGTTTGCATAAAATAAGCTCCAAAAGAATAGACACCAGATAATAACAGAAGTGTTTCTTCTACTGGAACAATCAGGGAACTTAAATTCTCCAGATTACCAGCAGGGAATATATATTACTTTTTCTTTAACACTGGATTTTAATAGCACCAATCAGTATAGCAATTCATAGATACCATAAGAGATGCATTAAACAATTTGTAGTATTTTTCTGCAGGCACACTAGCTTTAAGAAAAAAGTAATTCAGGGCCGGAAATTTAGTTGAGTGTTTCCGGCACCTGCCTCCCAAGTGCAAGATCCTGAGTTCGATCCCGGTAACCGCATACAATGCTGGGCATGCTGACTCACGCCCACCAGCAATCGATACCACATACCACAGGGCTGGACATGGTGGCTCATGCCTGTAATCCCAGCATCTGGGAGGCAGAAGCAGGAGGATTGCTGAGTTCCAGGCTTGCTTGGGCTACATAGTGAGCTCAGGGCCAGCCTGAACTTCAAAGCGTGACCCTGTCTTAAAAAAAAAAAAATAGTAATTTAGAATAGAAAATGGTTTCCTTTTTAATTGGAAAGCAATTAGCTTTTTTTCAATAAATAAAGATTTCTCTAAATAGGCTTGCTTAAATATTAAAATTTCCAGCACTTCATGGAGGTAGCGTGCTAACTCTATACATAATAACTAACTCAATAAAAAGTTAAAATCTCCCTTGAAACACTGGAAAACAACAAAACTAATAACTTTAAAGCTTTGATGTTTTTCTAAAAATAGTTTCATTTTTCAAAAGTTTACTAGAAAAACAACATTGTGAAGTGAGCTGTAAGGTAGGTAATCTACTAGGAAATTGTCAGCAGGCTGAGGGAGGAGGATCATGAGTTCAAGCCTGTCCTGGGCAACCTGTTACTAAACAAAATATTGACTCAAATAGACAAAGAATGAAACAATGCTGGGCATGTAGCTCAATGTAAAGTTCCTGGATTCAATCCCCAGTACTGCCTAAAAAATCATTTGTGTTTGCTTTGTCCAATAGAAAGACACTTTCTAAGATGTGAAGAGAGGCAAAGGCTGTGCAGTGGGAGCAGGGAGAGCCCACATGAAGTGGATAGTTACAGACCTTTGCTGAGCAAAAAAGAGGCTTGGAGTGGGTGATGAAACGTGGAGGAAATCTTCAGTGAGGACCGCTGAGTGAGTGTCTCATTAAAGGGATGCCAATTGTTCATTGCTGGATGCTACCCAAGGCCTGACAAATCGAAGCCTCTAAGGTGGAACCTCACCCAGTGCCTCCATTTTTAAGAAGCTCTAAGGGTAATTCCAATGACCCATGAGTTTGAGAAACAGACTAATTTCTGAGGTTCAGAGAATTTGGAAGATGAAGACAAGGTGATCCTACCCAGCAAGAAAGAACATGGAAGCAACAGTTTTCCCCAAGAAATGAAGTTTTCAAAATAAGCTCCCCAAGTGATTCTGATGTTGACAGTCTGTGGACCACTCTGGGGGAATTTTGCCACTAGGGTAACAGTGGCTAAGCATGCTGCCTTTGGAGCTATATTCTAGACACCATTATACATTACGTGTAACACTTTTGACTCAATTTTCTCATCTGGAAGATGGGACTAATGCTAGATAGTACCCACTTCAAAAGGTTGTTGTGAGAATTAAATAAATGTATATAAATTGGTAATGCATATCTATAATCCTAGCAGTCAGGGAGTCTGAGCCAGAAGAATAACACGTTCAAATACTACCTAACCAACTCACCAAAACCCTGGCTCACAACAGCAAACAAAAATGAAGGGCTGGAGGGCTGTGATTTAGCTCAAGTGGTACAGCGCCAAGCTTGGACACACAAGGGCCCAAGTTTGATCCCTAGTACTGCAAAAAAAAAAAAAAAAAGAAGGGGGAGGGGGAGGGGGGAGAGCAAGAAGAAGGGGCTGGCAATGTAGCTCAACAGTAGAGTGTTCCTGAGTTCAGTGCTCCCCCCCACACACAACTAATATATGTAAAGTGATTCAAATAATAGTCTCTCAATGGCTAATAAATATTTGTTATTAATGTTGGTATTTTTTTCATTCCCACAGTTGGGGGCCCAGGGCCACTGCAAGTACAGTTTATGAAAAGTAGGTTATGTCATGAATATTTAAGAATATTCATGCCGGGCATGGTGGCTCACGCCTGTAATCCCAGCACTTGGGAGGCAGAGGCAGGAGGATTGCTGAGTTTGAGGCTTGCCTGGACTACACAGTGAGCTCACAGTCAGCCTGAACTACAAAGCGAGACCCTGTCTCAAAAAAAAATAATACTCATGAAGATCACCCAAGAAGTGGAAAAGATAGTCTTATGAGCAACTCAGAAAGAGAGAGGAAACCTAAACCTTAATGAATGGCCCAAATGAGACTGTCCTTCCTTGCTGTCCTGACTAGGGTCCTTGATGGATGAAGACAGTCACTGACAGGGAGAGTCACAATACTGACAGTCTTACTGGAGGAGGGTGAATAGAAGTGGTAAGGAGATGGGCATAAAACTGCTGCTAAACCCTCCTAAGTGGAGATCCCACTAGCTAGTAAAAGAAGCTAAAGCATTCAAGAAAGATTTTTTTTTTTAATGAAGAAGCTTAGGAACCAGTACTGTATCAGCTGCCAACTGCTTAAAATCTCCTTTGGTTTGCCTATAGTGGGAAGCATCAGTTTTCAAAAGTTTTCCCAAATAAATAAAAGTTCTTAACTATTCTTCTGACTGGGGGCCTTAATGCTGCCCTGGATGCCAGTAAACGGGACACAGACAGGCTGGAGCCTCTGGTTAGCTCCTTTCAGAGTTCTTATGAACTTGCCACAGCAGTGCATACGGGTCCTTTGTGACCACTACACACAGGACAGCTGAAAACGTGAATCTGAATGTGACAGTTGAGAGAGTGGCCCGTTCTAACATTGGTTCTGTGAATGCATGCTTGAGCAACTCTACAAGTCCTGTGGGTACGTCCATCACAAAGCTGTGCTTTGATGCTTTCTTACTACTGCTCATGGCAGCTCCATGAGAAAGTGGAAGAAGCTGGGGTCAAAGCTTGGAAAAGAGAAAAAGGAATACAGTTTCTATACCTCTGAAATGTGTTACAAGGTGGGGACAGCATGTGAAGCATATGGATGCTGGAGGAAGAATTAGAACCTGTGAATGAGTACAAACCGCAAGGCCTTTCATTTCAGCTCAGTACAAGGAATTAACTTTCAAGTAGTCTTGATCAATCATGAATGAAAATGCATACTTTGTGATGTAATCACATCTCTGGAGGAACGAACACAAACTGAGATTAAGGATTACATCAGAGTAGAAAACATTAACTACCAGTTAAACTTTACCACTAAAATGCTTGTTCTCTTTGTGCCCAGCAGCCTGGTTTCATTCCATAACCCTTGACTTTCTTAGCACTGGGCTTTAATGGGTTGCTTTAACATCTAGTAACTAGATCACATCAAATATTACCAGATAATGGATGTGAGAGAATTACTAGAGAATGGAGAACATTCAGATTTTCCCCTGGACTCAAATTAAGTCCATGAGTGTCTCTCCTTTCAAGTTGTCATTGCCTCTGCCCTCCCAGACAGCTTACAAATTAGGGCACATTTGTGTACTTCCTACTTTCTTGATGCTCCCGAAACACACTCACAGACCCTTCAGAACTTAGGTTATAAAGTCACTTATGAGAGATGACAGAACAGCCATTGTGTCAGATCTCTGACCAAGGTCTCACAGCAGCTGTCCATGTACTAAACAACTAGCAGCTTCTTAGCCTGAAATGGACATCGTATCAGCTAAGTGAAGGGTGACTGCTGTAAGGTCTCCAGACACACCACCCACTGCATCTAGTACCAGCAAAATCTGCTTTATTGCCTGTGGCCACAAGGGAGGTAAATCACCTCAAATGTATCAAACAGAAGTTTACTCTCATTTGTACACTGTTATGTTTCTATGAGAGCTAAATTACAAAGTTACACAAAGAAAAAACAAAGAATTAGCAACTGTAGTCACTGGAGAAAGAGCCAGCAATCTAAACATAATTATATAAGCGAAAAAGCAATGAAGGAGCAGCAGTGACTGTAGTTACAATGTATTTTCTCTGCAAGCAGTCACATAATTAACCCCCAACTGACCATTTTAACACCAGGAGACAGTTTCCACCCTGACAAGGATCTTGTAACAGTGCAGATTGTGACTCAGGACCTTGAGATTCTGCGCTCTTCATAAACTCCAAGTGGTGCTGATTCTTCTGGTCCAAGGATCTAAATCATGTAAATAGAGTTGTTATCATGGCAGTAGTTGTCATCGTGCTTACCATTCATTGTACCATGACAGAGTTGTAAAATGGCCATCACAATGAACATAAATGGGTAAGGAAAGCCTGGGCTTCAAGGGGAACAAAGCGACAAGCCAACTGCACTTCAGGTGCCTCCATACTCTTTGGGCCCAGGTCTCATCACCTAATCTTCCCACCCCTTTTTCTGCTGAGGTCCTCCTTGTAAAATTTCACCCTTGTTTTGTAAATTTCTCCCTTCAGCTCAAAGTGTTCATGTTTTCATTCAACACAGCAGTGTCTCTATCTCAAGCCCTCTCCACACTCTCACACACATGCACATGCGTGTCTGCACATGCATGTCTGCACGCACACACACACACACACACACTAAACTAAAGTTTTGCTATAGTCACTTTTAGCTGTAATCATTCATAGAGAAATCCTTTCCTGGATCCCTTTGCTATTCTTGGAAAATGAGTTTGGAATGTAAAATCCTTTTCATTCTACAGGAAGAGACAGCTATCAAAAGATAGTACACTGCACTTCATTTTCTCACATGCTCTAGCCCACTTTCATAATGGAAGTGAAAATACTTCCCTGCATGGAGTTGTTTTAACTTTCAAGAGTAGGCATCCCATCATTGCACACAGCCTGGGCATGGAGTCAAACAAACCAGAGGTGGGAAACAACCAGTATCCCAAGGAGGGGAAAGGTTCTGAGAAACAGCTGCCTCTCCAGGGAAAAGAAGGAGCTGCACCCAAAGTTCCAAAGGACTATCACTCCTCCACTGGCTCTGGACATGCAGAAGGGTCGTGGGGGGCACATCTCAACGGGATGTTCCACTGGAAGTAGCTCTGGAGAGACTCCTACAAACTTCTCCCTCTGTCTCTGTCTCTGTCTCTCTGTGTCTCTGTGTGTGTGTCTCTCTCCTCTGTCTCTCTGTCTCCCTGTGTCTGTGTCTGTGTCTGTGTCTGTGTCTGTGTCTGTGTCTCTGTCTCTCTCTCTCTCTCTCTCTCTCTCTCTCTCTCTCTCTCTCTCTCTCTCTCTCTCTCCTGCTTCTTCTTCAAGTATCACCAGTTTCCTGGGTCCAGCCTTGGCCCAATTAGAACATCGAGGAGCCATGGTTTTGCTAGCTGGTCCATCGCAGATGTGACAAAGATGGTGACAACTGCTCAAGCTGGTCAGGAAAGTAGGCAACAGGGTGGAGAAGTGACAGGACCCACTAGGTTATGCTTCTAGACAAACTGTTGTTCAGCAGGAATATCACAGCTGTTACAGAGAGATTGCAGTGAACTATGAAAAAGTTTGCTTTGAGTGTCAATCCACTTAGATTAGAATTCTAGTTCTCCTACATTTTCCCCTAGACTGGAAGCTCCTGAGAGAGGGACTGTCTGCTTATTTTGATTCGTCTCTACAATCTGATCTTTTTACAATCATGCCAGGCACAAAGAATGTCTTCAACATATTTGTTGACTAAGTAGGTGACCTTTCACACACCTATGATTCTACAGTCACAGAAAACTATCCCTCTACACCCCCAAGGGAAAGGTCATCACTCATCATACAGAATCCAGTCTGGGAAAACTTAGGGACACCCTAAAGTGAGATGTGTCCCTTCTCCCCTGGCCTTTTTTTCTTTCCTTTCTAAGTACATCACTTTTGAGTGTCATGAGTGACAGAATCATGAGCAGCCATTTGGCCTCCACAATGATTAAATGGAAGAATTAACCAACAGCCCTAGTAGCTCTCCTGGATTCTGACAAAAGAGAAGAAGCCAGTAAGAACAGAACACAACTTTGGGGGCTTCACAATAGGTCTTATGTCCCACATGACAAAGAGAACATCCCTAATGGCTCCAGTCCAGCCTACATAGTGAGAAGATAGCAGTTATATAGAGAGGACTAGACTAGGAATTCAAGATAATTCCAGCTCTGACTGCCACAAGAAATGGGGTTTCTGAAACTGAGAAGCCAAATGCTTCTGTACTCCTGAATGCCCAGCAACAGTTCCAGGATGAACAGGAAGTGCAGAGAGAGCCAGACAGGTAGCCCTGAAGGAACCATCCATCAGAGGCTGAGATTCAAACTGTCTTCTGTGCATTGTCTTAAAAATCCAATTCCTTTCTGGTCAAATTTCCTCATTGCATGCAAGGTCTTCTAATTTCAAGAATGTCAAATATGCAGCCAAATGCAATTACATTTTAAGCACAGCATTCACTTGAAATACAGCACAAATTTCTAAACCGATTTTAATCACATTACAGATAGGGCAGACATGCTTAGCAACCTGAGATTCCAGTAAGGTGTGAGAAGCCCTTCTTGAGTGTTTAGAAGCGCACCCAGTTCACTGGCTCTGTGCTGCTAATCCCCTGGCCACTCTGCTTTTGTTTATGCATTTTTCATTGTATGTTAAGGAGACTATTTGTCAAATATGCATTCGTCCTCTGGCTCCCTGTTCACTGGGCTAATCACTAGCCCTTTATGTCTGAGCAGCCTCCTGGTTGTTTCACTCTGGTACCTCTGAGCACAGGCTTGGCCTTAGACTCCTCTCACGGAGGGCTCATCCTAGACTTACCTCTGTTCAGGTGCTTGGTAAAGGTTCTTGGGGAATGAAAGCTCAGGGAGTCATACGCCAAGCCGAGTGAGTGCTGGGACAGTGATGTGACAGTGAGTCTAAGTTCCATTGGAATTTACACATAAGTCATTTCCCACCCAAACAGTGGCTCTAAGTGTTTCAGTGTCACTCTGCTTTGGAAACTGGCACTATCTTCACAGGCCATCGTGTGTGTGTGTGTGTGTGTGTGTGTGTGTGTGTGTGTTTATTACTGTCACAAGGGCCTGGGGCTCCCTCTAATACCCAGATCACTGTCCAAGACCTTAGGGAGGCACATCCAAGAGGCATCTGACAAGAGGGAAACCATTTAGATACAGGGTCTGTGACTGACTGGCCTCTGGAGCTCTTCTTGGTGGAAAATCTATGCTATTCACGTCCACTTTGCTCCAAAAGGCTCCAGGACCATCGCTTTGGTAGGAAACGACTCTGGAGTGCACTGCTGGCCTGCATGTCATGCTCACTTCCTCCACAGACTCCATTCTATCTGTGTCTGCTTCTCTGTTCCCTTTCCCCTTCCCTCCCCTCCTCTCTGACTCGGGATCTCTGCTGTATGTCTTTTTTTTTTGTCATATACTTAATTGTTTTAATTGAATTCTTTATTGGTACATTTATAGACAGCTCACAATCTCACTTAACATTGGGAAATTTGTATCAGTATATGACACAAGCTAATTCTCATTTTACCCATATCCCTACCCACTCCACAAACCCCCACCCCCATATACATGTGCTTTCTTTTTCTTTCCAAATATTCTTCCCCCTCATTACTTTCCCCTATTACACTCCCTTTGAATATTTCCTATTTCACAAAATCTATCATACATTCTAGAACTCATTTACATCTATAGGTTCTCATACCAGAGAAAAGATATGGTATTTACATATCTGTGATCTATTAATTTCACTTATAGTGTGTCCTCAAGGTGTATCCATTTGCAAATAATTGAATTGTTTCTCACCTCTCCATGTCTCTTTTTGTCCCCCTTTCTCCTCCTTTCCTTTCTCTCAAATCTCCACACCTCTCTATCTCTATGTCTATCTCCTTTCTCACTCTCTCATTTCTTTCTCCTTTCTGTGTTTCTCCTCTCTCTCTCTCTCTCTCTCTCTCTCTCTCTCTCTGTCTCCCCCTCTGTCTCTCTGTCTCATCACTGCTCAATTTTATGTCCAGATACAGAAACATCCATTTTTTTCTCTTTGAAATTCACAAATTTAAAAAGGTAATTTTACCTGAAAATTAAAAGAAAGTTGCCTGGAGCACAGATGTCAGCCGCAGTCAGACTATGAACCCAAGCTTTCGTAATAGGTCCCAGGATCCAGTCCCTGGAGCTTGACTCACTAGAATATTCATGAACTGATTAATAACTTGCTGGGGCCTCTAGCATCAGCTGGCAGACTAAGGCAAGACAGTGGACTAAAGGAAGTTGACAAATGACCTTTAAGGTCCATTCTTCATGCAGGATTCTGAGATTTTACGATTGCAACATACTTAAAACTGAAAGTACCAGGCATTATTCAGTTCTGAGCCAGACACATTAAGAAGAACAAACTAGGGTATATCTAGGGGATACTGAGTAACACAGAGTGGGGACTGGAGACAATGTATGTCATGGTCTCACAACCAACATGAATTAAATGCCTACAGTGTGTTGGGCACTGAACTACAGGGAATGTAAATTAATAAGGCACACTCTTAATTTAAAGAGCTCAGTTGAGTGATCAAATACAAAAATATGAGTTTAGTAATAAAATTCACTGACAATTTGCAGTATGGAACACACTGTTCTAGTTATTTTTCATATGTTGTCTGGTTTATTCTCCCATTTCACAAATGAAAAACTGGTTATCTTGGGTGACGGTACAGTACCATAGGGATTGACTGGAAGACTTAGGGCTGTCTAGCTTCAAGAAAAGAAAATTCAAATGAATATAGGTTTCCTCTCTTCAGAGGCTGTCCAAGAATCTGTTGGACAGTTTCTATGTAGAATCCACTCCCAGTTGGATCACTAGAGGGCAGACCTAGAATCAAACATTGGAAGCAGAACTGGACTTAACACAAGCAAAAACATCTGTTTTGGGAAGCACAGTTGTCCATGACTACACAGGGTCCCTGGGAAAGGAGGAGGATGTCAAAGCAGAGACTGAATGACCACTCAGGAAGGGAGGAGAGAACAATGTTCCTAAAGGTCTCTTGTAGTCCTAAGGGCCTGTATACCTCCATTTCTGGAGTGCACACTGGCTTGAAGACCTCTGCATGACGCGTTTAAAGCCATCATGGTATCACTCATTCTTCAGGTGCCAGAGATAAGCATGCCTACCTCTGTACACAGAAAATCCCTGTGGTCTGATCATGCCCATCTTTCTTCATGGGATTTCTAATTCTCCTGTTCCAAGGGGTGTTAGATCATGCCTTGCAGAAGAATTCCACCAAGAGCACCCCTCTCCCCATGCATTTTCCTGCTCAGGCCAGTCTTGTGGAGCAAGGTGCTCAGAAACCAGTTAGGACCCAAGTATAATGTTCAAAACTGGTATGCACCATCCCATGCCTCAGCTGCAAGTAACCACAGGACAGTGGGGCTCAAGTGGAGTTTTCATAGCTTAGGGAGGCTGGGGGCTAAGATGCAGTGAAGAAAAGTGCTGCCCTAGGTGATCTTCTACTGTAGAAGCAAACCAGAAATGGCTCCTGCCTCAATAGACAGAATGTACTGGCTGCTTGTGTTGATTCCAAGAACTTATTGTAAAGGGAGTCCAGAAAGGTGCCCCAAGCCAAACAAATCATGTGATTGGGAGAGTCAGGCTCTCCAAGAAACTGAGTACAGCCATCTACAAATAGGCATGTCACTGTCACAGTGATTGGTTGAGAAGTGAAGAACTCAAAGGTGATACAAGAACTGGAATGGTCTGTGCTTAGCCAGATGATTATGTTCCAGTACATTGGATGTCAGGACAAGAAAGCAAAGCTATTGAAGCCGATGAAGACCATGGGAGGCTACAACCTCCAGCTGGTTGCCTCAGAAGGCTGCATATCGAAGACATGTTTTGGCTTCAGTTGTGCCAATCCCCCTTGGACTTTCGAAGGTCATGAGAGAAACTGAGTTGTTCCATACCCCCAGGAGCCCAGCTCGAAAAGTCTGGAAGCTCAAGTCCAGGATGAGACATTTTTTTCTGGCCTTCAGGGTCAGGGAGAGAAGAATGTCTTTAAGCTAGAGAAAGAATAAGTGACAGACAGTAAGAAGGAAGAACTGAACCCCATTCACTCAAAACAAAAGTCCTGGACCAATTCCCATGCACTGTCAAATATGCTACATCACTCTAAGGAGTAGCACTGGCTGATTCTGCCTCACAGATGATAGAAGCTCAGAGAAGAAAAGTGACCTGGAAATAGGACATTAGTTTTTACTTTTGAATGAATCATGAAATCCTAGTGTACACTAGAATTCATACACTCCTTGAGTGTTAGAGCTGGAAGAGCTCTTCAAGGCCCCTTTTCTCTGACATCCCTCTCATTTTATAGCAAGAACAATAAAAGTCTCAGAGACGGGAAGAGGTTTGTGGATGGGAGCAGTAAAACCGGAGTACCTTTCCACCTTCTGTCCCAGGAGCCCATCAGGGAAGGGGACAAAAGGAAGGAAAGACAACGATGAGTCCATTTCTAGATTCCTTACAGTGGATGCTTCTTACCAACAGTCCACAGCCTGTTTGGACATGGGGCATCCACCCTGGACAGGAGGAACCTAGTTCAGGCCCTTTCCTTTTGGAAAAAGACGAACTAAAAAGGCTTTCCTGCTCTCTTTCCTCAGGAAATATGACTTACTGGTAAAACTGAATTTGAGGTTGGTTCAAATTAGTGATATTAATATTTTTCTCACAGAGTCGTCATGGAGATTCCATGCAATAACATGCAAACAAAATGATGCATCGGTACACATTTTCACTTGTGTTATCCACCATAAAGTACCTTATGTTCACCCCGTACAGGTCCAGGAAGGCAAAAATCCCCAGCAGGTGGGGAACAGACAGCCTTCAGACACTCTGGCAGAATTTGTGCTGCTCCCTGTGAACTGTGCAGACAGCAAGAGAAGCAGCAAGATGGGCTCCCTCTCTATTCACCCTTGAGAATGTAAGGTGCTACTGTTTTCTTAAATTGAATTCTTTATTGGTACATTTTAGACAGCTCAAATCACACTTAACATTGGAGAATTCATATCAGTATATGACACAAGTTAATTCTCATTTTTACCCATATCCCTACCCACCCCACAAGCCTCCACCCCCTATATACATGTGCTTTCTTTTACTTTTCAAATCATATTTATTTTTCCCCTCATTATTTTCCCCTACCACATTCCCTTTGAGTGGTATTTCAAAAAATCTATTATACATTCTACAACTCATTTACATCTATAGATTCTCATACCACAGAAAAGATACGGTATTTACATATCCGTGATCTATTTATTTCACTTATTAGTAAGTCAAGATGTGTCCATTTGCACATAATGAATGAAACTTGTCATTCTCTATGACAGAATAATACTCCGTTTTATTTTAAAAGCACACACACACACACACACACACACACACACACACAATTCTCCGGTCTCCAGTTGATGGGTATCTGGGTTGTTTCAACGATTGGGCTATCACAAACTGAGCTGCTATGAACATGGGTGCACATACGTCTTTATGATTCTCTTAATTCTTTCTAGCATATTCCTAGCAGGGGAATACCTAATATCCTTGATCAGGTAACTTAGTAAACAAACTACTACACATCTACATCATGGAATATTATCACTCAGCAATATAAGGGGACAAAGTGTTAGCACAGTCACCAACATGCATGAGTCATCAGGGAATAATACTGAATGAAAAGTGCCACTCTCAAGTGCCACATACTGTGCATAATATCCTCGAAATAACAAAACTATATAAGTGGAGAAAAATTTCCGGTTGCCAGGGCTACGAGGTGAAGGGAAGAAAGTTGCTAAAGTGGTTATAAAAGGACAACATGAGGAATCTTTGTAATGTTTGGACAGATCTGTATCTTGCCTAAGATCGTGAGTACACAAATCTCCAATTTAATAACATTGCCCAGAACACACATATGCGTGAACACACAAATGAGTGCATATGAAACCAGTAAAATCCATATGAGCTCTATGGATTGTGTTAATGTCTGTTGACTGTTTTTGCTATTGTACTATAGATATATAAGATGTCCGTGTTGCCAGGAGGGTAAATGGGGCATAATTCCTCTCTGCAACTTCTTATCAAATATTTCAAAATAGCAGTGTAAAACAAAAACAACTTAAACTGAAAGATTCTACACAAAAACTTAGAAAATTAGAGACACTCTCCATTTTAGTTATTAGAAAAAAAGTGGGGGCAGAGATTTAGCTCAGTGCTTGCAGCACCTACCTCACAAGTGCAAGGTCCTGAGTTTGATTTCCGGTAACCACATACAATGCTGGGCATGATGATTCACTCCCACCAGTAGTCAATACCATATACCACAGTGCTGGGCATGGTGGCTCACGCCTGTAATCCCAGGACTCAGGAGGCAGAGACAGGAGGATTGCTGAGTTCAAGGTTTGCCTGGGTTACATAGTGAG